>LWCA01000015.1:0-87164 GCA_001642005.1 Intoshia linei | reverse complement strand
TTAAATCGTTAATAAAATCCAAAAAAATTGAGCTAGAAACAAATTTAAAAAAAAAAACTGTATAACTAAACGTGGAGAACAGTATTATAAAGGCGGTACCACGTTTAAAGGCTCAAACGCCAATTTCCGTTAAAATAAACTTCAGTTTTAATTTCTCCATAATATTTATAAAGTGATATTTAAAATGACAAACGAAACTCGAATAGATAGAGTTAAATGTTTTTGATTGCGAATTAGTTTTTCTATTTTAAAAATACACACTTGTAGTGCTAATTGCCCTTGATTCTTTGATGGGTGTGACACCCTAATGTATATAAATCATTTATGATTCCGAGAAAACATTTTATGGTGTTTATACCAGAAAATGTTTTTATTTCGTAATATTGGTAGATTCTGCAGCATTTCATTCTTAACTGGGGTTGTGGGAACCAATTTTATCTTTTAAAATTATGCATATATTTCGTTTTAACTGCTTTATAATAATATATTTATTTTTATGTTGAATTAATATCTGACTATGATAGACTGGTTGATCAGTATTTATTTTTAAAATTTTAATCCAATAATCCTTCTACAAAACCGTAGTTCGAATTTATATTTTGCATACTAATTTTAAATTAGGTAATATGTATATTCCAACACTGGTACGTCACTGGTTGCCGACCCCTGTTGTATATTGTATATTATAATATATACTACTCTATAGTATAAAATATTAAATATTTTCCTAGAATACATGCTTCAAAGGAAGTAATCTTAAAAAACGCATAGAATTTGAAGGATTTAATCACGTGGCCTTCATTTGGAGCAAATACAATCTGAGGGTTTGTAAACAAATACATGCAGATATGCAAGAAGAAATAGAATAAAAAACATTTACTATACTATTTTATTATAAAAATTTTCTGTAATGTCTTATTACTTGATATTATCAATATTAATGAATGATCAATAATGCTGTCACGCAATTGTCGTTTAGATAAGTTTTTTGAGTTTACCATGTGGACAAAAAGATTATGATCGGTGATGACCCTATAGTGTTTTCCTTGTAGTAGGTGGCGGAATTTTTTAATTGAAGTGGATGCAGCAGTTAATTCTTTGTCTGCTGTTGAGTAATTACGTTGAGCCGGAGAAAGAGCTTTACTATAGTAATATACTACCGATTCCGACGTCTGAGGCGTCAGTTTCCAGTATAAAATGTTGATTGGGGTCAGGGAAAGTTAGTATAGGCGCTTCAGTAAGTAATAGCTGTTTAAAAGACTATACGTGTACTAGCTTGGCAGTTTTGTACTACGTACAAACAGCACCTAGCTCTGCTGCGAGGGCACTCTTTTATTATACCAAAAAAATAAATTCACGTTGAAAATCTAACTATAAATTCTATTAACTATTATCAATTTTTTGTTTTGTTAACATTTGCGTAAAGAATTTAAAAACAATTGTTATTCCATTTTTTTAATTTATTAGACAGAATGTATGTAATAATAAAAATAAAGTAAAAACAGTCATAAATAGCATAAATTCTAGAAAAAATAAAATTATAAAAACATATTTTGTCATTTTCAATGTTATGACATATATTCAGTATCAATTTAATAAATACTTTAAAATACCAATTGTTTATAAATAGTTAATTGAATCTTCAGTCGAATTTTACCATTATTGCAAAGGTTTGTAATATAAAAATGATTAATGTTAAAAATTTGTCCATACTTTTAGCCTTTTTTCTTGTGAATGTTACTTTTCTTATTGTAGCAATATTACCTGTATGAAGGAACTGATATAAGGTTATACAAGATTGTGTTGGAAGAATTTAATATTAATTATACACTAACTTTGTTTATCTTATATTACACGATAGTGATTATCACTACACTTATTACCATTTTATGTTAAATTTGTAACAAATACACTGTCCAACAAAATTTCGATAAATTGACCGAAAATTTTGTTATATGTAAGTGAACCAGTATACATATATTTTAAAAAAAAATTTATTAATTTCAAGATCGACTTTGGATTTAATTAAGTGTCAAAATTTTTTTTTTAAAGGAATACACTCCACCGTGAGGTCTATTTACAATTAATATTGTATATTACAAATGGTAAAATTGACAGATAGACATACACGTCTACATATGTATAAAAAAAATTGTCATTAATTATTTAATTACCTTTAATTTTAAGGCAACATTGACAAACAATATGAAATAAAAATTTTCTGGATGTAGTACTTACATTACACGTAAAATCAACTGTTTCGGGTTACCCCTAGATGAATCTTGTTCAATATCAAGGATTTAAGTGATAGACATACATTTCAAAAATTAAGATATAAGAAGGTATCAATTAAAAATATTTAATAAAAAAAGTAATAATTAGATAAATTTAAAATTTATTTTTTATTGACCACCAAACAAAATCACAAACCATATTTAATGATCTACATCTCCTAAAACGTTTTTCATATAACATCATAGTTTGATAAAATTGTTCACCCTTTTCGTCTGACCACATACCGCAAAGAAATCTAAATGATATTCTAGATAATGCATTTTTATGCTATAAAGGCGGTTCATTTCTTGGTATTTTATCAATAACTCTTCGATTAAATCCTTGTAATTTTCAGATCGATTGTTTCAAAGAAAAAATGAGATTACATTTTCCAAAGCATTAAACGCATCTTTTTGTTCAGGTTTAAAGGTAGATCGAAAATGTGCATCTTTTAATAGTTTTCCAATTTGTGGGCCATTTAGTATACCAGCCATTAATTTAGTGTCGCTGAAAATAGGAAAAATTTATAATGGTCGCAGTGAGTCTGTAGTATACGTGTTCGACATTGTAATTCTTGGTTAAAATCTTGTTTAAATGTTTCGTGAGAATGCAATATAAAATTAACTCATCGCTTTAATTAATTGAAAGATGTAATAAAAACTTTATTTGACATGTAAAACATGTCACTGTTTTTTATGGGTAAAAATTTAATAGAATAATAAAATTACTAATTAAAATATCACCATTTTTAAATCTTCAATTATAAAAATATGTATATCGTTAGAATCACAAAAATTAGCTGATTATTTTAATATGTTACATTAGTTTCTTCTTGCAATGTTGGACAGTGTTATCAATAAAAAAAATAACATTTCAGTTAATATAAATTTAATTTTATATATTCGTTGCTGTAGTGTTAAAATTGCGTAGCAATGAAAAAAATTCCGAAGGAATGAATTATATAGATTTTCACATATGTCTTCATTGGAAATGTGTAGACGCACAATACACATTTTTTTGAAATTGTAGGATCAATATTTACATCTTCAATTTTTGTCTTTAATCGAAATATTTGAAAAATATTGGTTGATAATATATTAAAAATTATTTTTCACCAGGAATGCGCATATTTCTGGGGTTGAAATTTTGTATTTATATCAACTGGAATAAGCTCTATCAGAATAATCCTTTTTTTAAATTTTCGGACTGTTAATTATTTCATATTTTTTGTTTTAATACAATATTTCAAAAAAAAATATGAATACTAAAATGTTTTTTTAACCGTGAAGTCGTCACTTATTCCGATTAAAATTTTTTATGTGTGTTAACATGATACAACTGTAACACCTGTAAATTTATTTAAATTCTAGTGCTGTTTTTATTAAAAAAAAGGGTAATTTGGGGCTTTGGCCCTGAAGATATAAATTTAAAATTATGATAATGTTCATGATTTTAAAATCCGCATCAGCGTATATATTTTTTTAAATTCTCTAATTCGTTTAATTTTCAAAAAGAGGGACAACAGGGGTTTTTGACCCTTAAGATGTGAAATTGGGAGGTTAAAATATATCTTAATATACGTCCCGAAAAAAATTGTAATTGAAATGTGGTCTTTAAAAAATTCTAAGACGGGTAGTTATTTAAATAAAGTTAACACACACAGACATAGCTTTTTATATAAGTTAGGATTAGTCCAAGTGAATGTGGATTTAGTTGTTAACATTTCTTGAAGTGGAGTTATTACTTTTGCATAATTTTTTATAAATTTAGATTGATAGTTGCACATTCCTATAAAGCGTCGAATAGATTTAATATTTTCTAGAGCTGGTAGGTTTAATATTGAGTTAATTTTTTCGGGGTCTGCTTTTATGTAGTCTTGATTAACTATATGTACGAGAAATTTGAATTATTTTGTTGCTATTGAACATTTTGATGGTTTAACTGTAAGATTTGCTTTCTCTAGTATGCTGAGTGTACGATAAAGGTCATTTTTATGTTCCGATATTTTGTCTTTATTGCGGTCATCTTTGAAAAAGCTGATTCACATAGATAAGTGGTAGAAAACGGAAGAATCGTTATACCAATTTTTGATAGAGATGGAAATTCTTTCTCCATTAAAAGCCAAAAAGTATCCAATTATTTTTGTTTAAATAGAATTTTAACACTAAAATCAGCTGAAATAACTGCAAATTCTTGAATCAAGAATCACATAAATTTGCAAAAAGTCGCGTATTAAGCGCACGAGATTTTATAAAATCAATGATTTTAGTGGAGTCTAGTAAAGAATTTAAATTTTCTGAAATTTTGTTAGAGACGAGCGCTTCTCTGTGAATCATGCAATGAGTAAAATTAATAGAATTAATACACGTTGATCTAACTTTATAATAAAATCCATTCAGTCTACCAGTCATTCCAGCTGCACCATCAGTACAAATACCGATGCAATTATTCCATTTAATACCGAACTCATTGAAAAATTCATCAACTTTTACAACGCCTCAACAATTTCAACAATTGCTTCTTCCGTCGTGTAATCATTTAACGATCTGCAGAATAATAAATCTTCATGGAAGCTGTTATTATAAGAATATCTTACGTACACTAAAAGTTGTGCCATATTTTTAATATCAGTTGATTCGTCCAACTGAATTGCAAATTTCGAATTTTGAACCCTCACAATGAGTTGATCTAACTGCTTTTTGCTGATATGTGTAATCCTTCTAACAGTGTCATTTGAAAATTAAATTTTTTTTAATTCGTTAGCGTAACTTTGTCCGAAAATAACTTCATTTATTCTAATCGCTAATGGTAAAGTAGATGGCTTACTCGTTTTGGTAATATAATACAATGCCTCATAAGATGCTAATAAAAATTTTTCTTGTTATTGTTAATAAAAATAATAAAAATATATTAGAATTGAGTTTAAATTCTCTTCAATATTATTTTTCTTCGTATATTCGACAAATTTTTCATGCCATTTATTGTACATTGATACAGATTTGCAATCAAAAATTTGCGTTTTTAATTTCTCGTGGTATATCCATTTTCGATTGACGATAATAAAAATCATTAAACCATTATGGTTATTTTGAAAAATTAGTTTATTTCAAATATAAATGATTTTTTTAAAATGCATACAGTAATGTTTCGATTATAAATTATGTACAACGTTAAATTTTAGTTTATTTGGAGTTAAATGTAAAGTCAAAATTACATATCTATGATTCCAAAAAATATTTTTGGCTTAAAATTGTTTCTAAATAAACTAAAATTTAACGTTGTACATTATTTATAATCGAAACATTACTGTATTTGCTAAATATAAATAGATTTACTATATTCGTCAAGAATTTTCTCATTGACTTTACTTTACTCAAGACGAGTTGATTAATTTACACGAGTCTAAGAATAAATGAAGTAATTAAAAGTATAGTAAGTGGATTTACATTCTGTTTCATAAATTTTCTATCAATAAACTAAAAATTGTGGCCCGCGATGGTTCTAAATTTCATATTGATAAAATGTGGCCCTTCTGAAAAAAATATTGAGAACCCTTGATATAGAATGTAAATTTAAATAAAAATTGACATTTGTTTCTTTAGTGTAGATCCGCTAAAGTCGGAAACACTGTTATATAAAATATACTTTATTATATATACAATTATTCCAACATAATTACTATTTTCATTTTAAATAATTGTTTGGAATTTTGAATAAACGCTGTTTTCTATATTTGAATGGAGAGTAGATCTATATTTTTGTACTTTTACTTGACGTAGTCGATATAGCAAAGCAAACAAAGTTGTGGCTGCTACAACAAAAATCAAAATTATTATGAAAACAAATTTGATATTATTGTTATTCAATTTTTCAATTCTTGTTAAAGATCTTTTTTCGTTTTTTTCTTTGTTTATGACAGATACATCTTCAGAAACTTCTAAATTCATTATTATTATAAGTATATTTAGCAACAAAATATTTTGAAACACTAAAAACCTTCAAATTGATATGTAGCTGTAAATTGAAACTCGTTTTGATTGGCAAAAAAATGATTAAAAGGTGGAATAAATTCAATTACAATGTAATCCGTTGATTTGATAAAAATATAATTGTGTATATTATGTCTATTTGGAATCCCAACATCTAGTGAAGAATTGTTAGAAATGATATGTACCATTTCATCTTCTTCAAAAATATGCATGTTTGTGTCTATAAGTAACAAATTTCGTGCATTAACTTGCGTGCCATTTTTAATCTTCATCCAAGTTTTGACAATTGGTTGTTGATTAATTTCAACTTTTGTAAATTTAATTTTAATTTTTACCATTCCAGAGTAGGAAAACGGAAAAATTAATCTCCAAATTACATTTTGATTTAAACATTTCAATAAACTACTGTGTATTATTCCTGCTGTTTCATATAACGTACATCCACATAAACAGTAATCAGGTCCTTTGTTTGTCAAATTTTTTTCAAATTTTGAATTTTCTAAATATTTTTTAATATTGATTATGGATTAACTATTTCAAGTTGGTAATATAAATTTTTCATGATGTTTCTTAGTATACACATTTTAATGTAATATAAAATGACAGACCGGGTTAAAATATGTTTGGAAGGTTTAATTTAAAATGTTGATAAAATGAATAATAAAATGTTTGGTAACTGAGATGTGTATGTAAGATTACTTTTAATGTTTGGTTAGTTAAATTGAAAACCCTTGACAGACCTATTAACTACTGTTTGTAGGAAGCACAATACAGTCAAGTTTGCTTTTTAGTAAATTTCCGTTGAATAGTAATTTTATGAAAATAAAAATAGAAAAAGTAATTACAATTTTTTTGATGGTGTTCTAAACGTAACTCTTTAATAAATGAATAATTATAATTTATGTCAATTATAATGACGTTATGATAATGTACGATAATAAGTCATAATGTTTATAGTGTACGATGACGCTTTTTATAAATTTCTTGAATTGAAGTATACACTGCGTTTCAAGTGATTATTCAACCATTAAAAACATTAATAATTTAAAAACGAGTTACTCAATAACTCAACTCAATAATTATTGAGTTATTATTAATAATAATTTATTATTATAATATTTTATTTATTATCACAATAATTTTATTATCATAATTTAATAATTCACCTCAGGATGGCTAGTGACTGCCATAAAATAAATTTTACAAATTTCGCGGGACGCAATATTAATAAAATTTTTACATGATTATTTCATCAATCTAAGATATTGAGAATAATTAATACACAATTATTTCTAAAAAAATTAAAATAGAATAATGCCAAGTAGTGTGGTAATATAATAAAATACTATGAATTAGTATTGAATTAAATTTATAATGATTATATTTTAAAAACTTTTAAACTTGTTTTATAAGAAAAGTTTACATTTTCAATATCGATTTACTCAGGGGAGGCCCCACCTCCACGGCCTCCTCTGGTGGCACGTCTCTGGCCCATATATTATAACAAAGCTCTAATATCGGTTTAATAAATCAAAATCAGTAAATCTGGTTTGAAATTCCACTTCAATATTCTATAGATATCAAATATTGTTATTTGTATAGTAAATAAAATTTTTGTTGAATACGATTTGAAAATGTAAATTCGACTACTAAGAAAATTTTAAAATTCGCGTTAAATTTATTTTTTACCGCGTTAACTAAATTTCGCGTTATTTGAGGAGACCTGTATTGGTTTATTACCTAACTGATTTGTAGTAAACATGACAAATATTAATACTGTGTTTGAAAAATCCATCAATCTTTCATGAATATACAAAATATAGGTTGGATGTCTAGTAATTTGTCATATCCAAATAATAATTGTATGTACACTTTTAAATATAATAAAAAACCTGATCTTCCATAAAACAAAAAGCTGAAAAGAGTACAGACCAAAAAAAATTGGATTAAATTCATGATCAATGTTGATAATTTAAGTAGGAATGAATTTAATGAGTTTCATTACTGCAGTCACATAACTGTCATTATGATTTGACTGTTGATTTGTTATACTGCGCACCATTAAATTACTATTATTGTAACACACGCAAATAATTTCATAAGGGTGATAGTTGCTTTGTAACAAAGCATATTGTTTTGTACAAGTACATTTGGCGTGAAATTTAACAAAATTAGTCTGACTTTTAATATTTCCATCTTGGTAGCGGTTCATTACTAATGAACAATCAAATAAATACAAGTATTTAATACAATTAAATGTTGCTTTGTAAATTCAATATCTACCATATATTAATGAATATCAATTTAATTTACACTATTGATTAAATGTATTTACGATCTATTGAATATTGTTAATTTCTTGGTAAAAATACGCTTTTAACTTTTTAAACGTGTAATTATATGATTTTTATGAATATTATTTGTCAATCATTCATGGATTTATTTAAATATCGAGTGAATGTCAAATTATAAATATAATTCTAATTCGACATTTCAACTGTATACATTTAGAAATGGTTATTTATTACATGAGTAATTAATATATTGTAAAATTTCATTTTCAATACATTTGATTTTTGAATGGGTATAAAATTACAAGTTAGACAGGAGACACTTAAACAACTATAAATCATTTATAATGCATATAAACTAACTAGCTTGACTATGTACTTCGTACAAACAGCAGCTACACTGTAGCTTAGGGCAGTGGCAACCAGACTAAGACCCGGAATTGAATTTTATCGGGCCCGCGAATTACAAATTTATTACAAAATACACCGGTGATATCTTACAAATTGTCATATATCATTGACTTAGATTTTAAATATATACTTAGTATCATATAACAAAAATTTCGTTGATGCCTCCATTACCTCAAAGAGAGTCTCGAGAACGATAGATTGGGTCCTGATTAGATTAACAATTTTTCATGACAAGACTATTCAAAATTAAAGAAAATTAAAATTAAATGGCTAAATAAATCATGTAACATGATAGCATATAAAAATCAAACAAAGTAAAAACAATAATTTCCTCAAATTTTAATTCTGATAAACTTAGTTTAAATAACTAAAAGTTTATTAAATATGTTTATACAGGTGTATAATTTATATTTACCTAACAAAATTAGATGAATCTAAATATGATTTTAATAAAATATCTGGTTTTTTATTTAATCAATGGTTTTTTTGCTAAAGAAGAGATCGATCACAAGTGTAAATTTAAACAACAAAAACACTTAGACGATTACCCAAAATTTAAATTACTAATAGGGCGACAGTATCTTTTAAATTTATTAAATAATTTACTTTTTATAGGTATGAATATAATTCACCCGATGATTCTATAAAGTTTTATGTTGCAATATGCACTAATGTTAAATCTGAAAATGATAATTTGATTAACCCTGGAACTCAGGGTATTGGTGCATACTACATTAAAAATAACAATCAAGCCAAGATTACTCGAACTGGTGTTCAATATTTGGGATCACTAAATAATGCTGATATTAATAAATCAGGTTTGTTTATAATTATTGAACTTTTTCATTATTTGAACAATCGTATTTTGAAAAATACACGTATCTATTTTTTTTGCTATACTATTAAATTAAAATTTGAATTATTAAGTCAACTATTTATTTTCTTTAATGTATTTGATGCAGTGATCGCCCATTTTTTAAAATTTCATTACTGCAGGACTACAAAATTTCGTAAAATTAAGGAAAATTTATTTTATAATTGTTTAAACGTACAAAATACTATACCATCTGAAAATTGGTTTATAAAACAATTTCAAAGATAAAACATAAACATCTCGAGCAGCCACTTTGGCGAACACTGCCTTCATGTATGTAAATAAATATGATTGAAATGTATACAATTAATAATCGTTTATTCAGATTATACAACCACCTTATCTTACCGAAATGAAAACTACGAAGTAGTGAATTCTGTAAAATCAGCAGTCATCAACATTGTATGCACAAAGCAGAAATCATTAGATGTAATTTTTTAAACTCAACCATACATTATGATTAAAAATTCAACTGTATGGCCCAATTTTAATTTATTCGAAAGATTTATAATGCCATTTATAAACACTTGTATATAAAGCTCATTGACACAAGTAAATAGTTGAAAAAAGTTTTACAACCTTTGCAAATATTTAAACTTTATGAATTATATTCTATACTGATTTTTCTGAAAGCTCAGATGGAAGTACAAACTTCAGTTCACAGAAATATTTTTCATCCTGTTCGGTCCGTTAAACTTTTATTAAAAATGGTATAAGGTTGTACATGTAGGTATTGTAGTATGTACCTATTATTATACTAGTACTAGGTTGGCTGTTTTGTACTACGCACAAACAGCACCTAGCTGTTCCGAGGGCGGACTTATCTAATTCTACGAAAAAAATCTTAATTAAAAATGCTATTCATTATTATTATCATTATTAACATCATTTAAAGAAGTCATTCTTAAACTAAAATTTCACATTACCTTCTAATTTAAAATAAATAATTCCCACTTAATTTTATTTGGTTAGAATTTTTATATTGAATTTTAAAAACACTTTTGTGATCCCATTTATTCAATTTATTAGAGATAATGAGTGTATCATCTTAAAAATAAAGCTAAAATAGTAACTCCTAAAAATTGTCAAAATAGCAGTAAGCAAAAAGTATCAGAGTATATATTTTTTTTAATTTTCGAACTTGTTTGATTTTCCAAAAAAATGGAAAAAAGGGGTTTTGACAATTAAGATGTGAATTTCGGAGGTTGATATTTATTTTACTTTCACTCCCAGAAAAAACTGTAATAGAAATGTGAACTTTATGAAATTCTAAGATTCGTAATTATTGAAATAAACGATAACACACACAAACAAAGCATTTTATATAAGTAAGGATTACACTTGTTAATATTTTCCCACCCTATCATTTAGAACACATTTGATGTACAACTGATAACAAAATAATACTTAAATTGGATACTTTTAGGGCAAAATGGAACTTACTAGCCAATTTCAAAATCAATATATATTTGTTATATATGCAAAAGAAATATGCGATAATTTACATGAACCTCCTCAATTATCTATCAGCCTATCTTTTCTTTCAGTAATAATGTAATTTTTTTAATATTTTTTGTAATTACAATTTACAGTTAATAATTTAAACTTTGAAATATGTATGACGTTAAATAATACGTAAACATTATTGTAAAAAATTTAGATTAAATATTTGTGTCTTGATTTATCTGTTTTTTGGAATAATTCTAAACAAAATGAAAGGCGAAAGTGGTTGGTATCTCATCCCTCAAAGAGACATGTGGAAAATGCTGGGTGAATTAATTTTCGATGGCACGGCTCTAATCTTTGCTAGCAATTTTATATCTAGTAAATACAATTTAAATCCAAGCGGATATGATGATCTTATGCGACAAGATGATGATTTACAAAAACAAGAAGCTGAAGAACATGATATGCAAATTAATCAATAACTTCAGTTTATATTAAATAAATTTTATTCAAATCTTATACAAACAATAATGAAATGACACGAAATTGAAAAAATATCTTTAAATTAATTATCTTTGATTACAAGTTTGAATACTAAGAGTCCTAGAATTTTGAAAAAAACAAAATCTTTAACAAACTTTCAAGAGATAATAATATTTTTAATTCTACCATAAAAATAAATTTAATAAGAAAATCTAACTTATAAATGTTACTATTCACTATAATCAATCCTTCAAAGGAGTGGTTCCTAAACTTGTTTCGCATGGATCCGTCATATCACATTAATTTTTAATTTAAAGTGAATTATTACAATGCAATTTTATTTTGTTAACGTTGGTGTAAAGAATTTTAAAAACAATTCACCTTAATTAAAGATATTAATACATATATATATATATATGTATATTCAGTATCTGCTTTCAATGAGTAAAAAATATCAATTTTGTATCAATAATTATCTGAATTAGTATTTTAAAAACATATTTCGGGAATTTTAGCAACATTGCAAAGCATTGTAATTATTTTTCACCGGGAATGCGTAGATTTCTGGGGTTAAAAATTGGTTCATAATATATTAAAAATTATTTTTCATCGGGAATGCGTAGATTTCTCAGGTTAAACTTTTGTATTTATATTAACTGGAATAAGCCTATCAGAATAATCTTTTTTTTTTAATTTTCGGACCGTTAATTATTTCACATTTTTTGTTTTAATAAATTATTTAGGAAAAAAATATATGAATACTAAAATGCTTTTTTGAACGTGAAAGAGTCATTTATTCAGATTGAAATTTTTTGTGTGTGTTAACAGGATACAACTGTACCACCCGTAAAAAAGTTTTAAATTCTAGAGCTGTTTTCATTAAAAAAAAAAAAGGGTAAGTTCAATTACAAGAAGCGGAACCCTTACATTATACCAACTTATATCAAATTATAAAAATAAAAACTATGGTAAATACAATTAAAATAAATTAATGGCCGGACTTTTTCAAAATCTAAGCTTAAAAAACTATACCACGACTCTGAAGTGTACATTTCTCACCCTGTAGTACCCTGTATTTTTGATTTAAAAAAAAGTTAACACCCTAACGTATATACGTATACCATACGCTGTATACGTAAAACGTGAAATTTGCTTATTTCATCATTACATCTTTGAGATATTGACACAATATGGTAAAATATATCAAAAAATAAAAATTCAATCATTCTAATTATTAAAAAATTAATGTAAAAAACCCTTTATTTTCGGTTGACCAAAACATTTAATCCAAAAAACCAATTATAAAATAGTAAAATGGATAAATTTCGTGAAATTGAATTTACATGTATATGTGTAATGTATTCCTCAAAGGGTTAAAAAAATGTACCATGTTTAAAATTTTTCAATAAAGTTTATATTTATTGATTTATAATGTTTGGTAAACTTTTGACATTAAAAAAGGTTTTAGTGGGAACAATAACACCAATGTGTATTGTACTGACAAAAAACATAAAATTTTCAAATTTCCTGTATGCTGATTCTGTTGATGTTAATGTTACAAAGTCTGAAAAGTGGGATTCAAACTGGGATAAGTAATATCTATGATTAATATACTGTCGCTTTTCAATCTTTGCATACACATTCTTTTAAATGTTGTAAAATCTAAATTTGTAATAATCGTATTCATTGAATTTTTTTAAATCTTTTGTTTCTTAAAAATTTAAGAAAGAATCGATCCACGACTCAAGTTCCACCGACTATAAAATGTCGTTTTTACATTATTATACTATTTTAAGGTTAGAAAACCAAGGTGTGGATCCCAAATCTATTCCTGTACACAACATTTACTTGATACGACATGGACAATATTTAATACAAGAAAAAAATTCAAAAGACAAAAAACTTACCCAATTGGGTTTTTTTAAATAATATTTTAATTTCAAACCTTTTCAGTACAATATTTAAAATTTTTATAATTTTACATTTTTGTCAATATATTTATATAGGTAGAGAGCAATCTGCGGTAACTGGCCGTTATCTCAAATCCATATTAAGCTCTATTGACTTTTTTATTCATTCAACCGTCGTTCGAGCAAAAGAAACTGCTGATATTATATTTCATGAAGTTGACGATGTAAAACTTACTGAATCAACGGATCTCTTAGCTGAAGGTATGCCTATCGTTCCTCATCGATATTCAAACGATTCCAGTAAACATGAATTGGTATTTTTTTAATCTACTACAGTACTCTTTAATTCGCCATGTTGAAACTTGGTGTAATTTTGATATATTAAAGATTTTGCGAAAAGATAACGATAACTTGTATAAACATACATACTTGTACACACATTTTTAACTAAATTACTTATATAAGTAAGGATTGATTTCGACTAGAAACTTTGACATATCTTGGTTCCCCTATCAAAATAATATTTACCAAAATAGTTATTGAACGATTAGCGAAATGTAGAGATAATAGTATTATCATAATACTGCATTTTTATATTTGACTTTTAGAGTGAGCATGTTGATCAACCTCGCATTGAAGCTGCTTTTAGAAAATACATTAAACGTGGTTACCCGTCGGATAAAAAAAGTATAAATACTGTCATTGTTTGCCATGCAAATGTCATTCGATATTTTCTATTACGGTATACTAATATACATCAACCATTCTCAACGGGGTTCATGTTGACTCCTGGGGTCCACAGAAGTTTTTAGAGTCCATGAAAAATTTTATATAAGTAAAGAATTGAATGTTTGTGTGTTACCGTATATTTAAATAATTAAAATTAAAATATCTATCAAAATTTTTTGGGATTGCTATTTATGATAATGGTTATGATTTTATAAACTATCAAGGAATTTATGATGTAAAAAATTTAGGATTATTTTCATTTAAAAAAAAGTGTTAATTTAGGCTTTTGAATATAAACATTTTAGTTTCTGAGGCTAAGATTTACGCCAATGGTAACGACTTTCAAACGCATTCCAAAGTATATTCTTATTTTAATAATTGCGCTGATTTTATTTTTAAAAAAATAAAATTGGTTTTAACCGTTTGAACTCGTCTTTGAACTCAACTTTGGAAAATTAAATTTGCAATGATGCATCACTCTTGAAAAATTGTATTAACCTTAATACTCCCAGTGTGACCATATGGTCACACAACATTATAATTATAAAAACACGTATCAAATTGAAACAAAGTTAATTAAATATGAAAAATTAAATTAATTAGTATATTAGTTATGGGTTTTCACCTATTAGCCTCCTGTGTCACTGACAGTGGGCCAAAATGATTTTTCAAAGCAAAAAAAAATTCACTGAAAAAATTTTTTATATTTTTTTTGTTAAAGTTGTGATAACTGAATTTAATGAATACCATATGATGAATTCATGTATTGGCTACAATTTGATGAAATAATTAGGTATATTGACGATGCGGTTTTATATATACACGCTTTTATTTGACTTATTCTGCCAGTGTGAACATATGGAATGTGAAATAACTCCATAACTATCATTGGTAATTACCTAAAATTTTATATGGTGAAAAATAGGCAAGTATGTATTAACTTCACAAATTTTTAGAAAAATCGAAGTCAAAAAATTGGAAAAATCTATCTGGGAGTATTAGGGTTAACAAGTGTTTTTTAAATAAACAGTAACACACACTAAATTGTATATACGTAATGGATGTAATGTACATATTTTTTTTGGTCCATTGTTTTTTTGCAATACTATGATAAGGGTCCAGAGCGAAAAAGAGTTGAGAGTGCCTGATATACATCACTATTTTCTAACACCTTTTGTGATATGGCTGGTAATTTTCTATTTTGGTGAAATAATATTTTTAATTTTGGATTATCATAACTTTGAAAGTAATGATCTCATACAATCAGAGCAAAATCTAGTAATCTCGAGGCCAATTTATCAAACGATTCGTAGAGTAATATAGTCTTTAGCCACTTCTATAAGGCTCTAGAGTTACACTTTAAATTTAACTTACTAAATAGTTGATATTCTAGAATTTAGAATATAATGTTTTGAAGGTTTTTCAATAAGGTAAAATGTTTTTTTGATTAATATTTGGTCAAACAATTCGGTGTGTACCTTTCTATTAATTTTATCAAGGTGATCCATAACATGGCGAGTGGGGATCAAAAAATACATTTTATAAATTTCGCGGGCCGCAACATTAAAAAATTTTATATAATTATTTCATCATTTCTTCCCTCTTAGTTTTTTTAAAAGACGTTCATTCTCTGGAGCGACATTCATTTGAACGACATACATTTGATTTCTTCAAATTTCAAAATTTCAATCTGAATAAGTGACGCCCTCACAATCAAAAAAGCACTTTAGTATTCATATATTTTTTTTCGAAATATTTTATTAACAAAAAATGTGAAATAATTAACTGTCAGAAAATTTTAAAAAAGATTTTTTTGTTAGATCTTATTCCAGTTGATATACAAAACTTCAACCCTCGAAATTTACGCATTCCCGGTAAAAATAATTTTTAATATATTTTCAACCATTATTTTTTCAAATATTTCGATTAAAATAAAAATTGCAAATGTAAATATTGATCCTATAATTTCAAGAAAAATGTGCATTGAACGTCTACACATTTCTAATAAAGAAATATGGGTGAACATCTATATAATTCATTCCTTCGGAATTTTTATTATTGCTACGCAATTTTTAAATCTCAAATTATCATTTTCAAAACATTTCATTTAATATTTAAATTAAAACTAAAAGTAATACAACTTTGTTATTATCATTTTTGCAATATTCGTAAAATTCACCTGAAATATGTTTCTAAAGGGCTGATTCCGTTAATTATTGATACATAATTGGTATTTTTAAGTATTTATTATATTGGTATTGAATGACAAAATAGGTTTTTATAATTTTACTTTTTCGGAATTTATGCTATTTATGAGAATTTTTAGGATTGGACTGTTTTTACTTTATTTTTAATATTATACACACAATTCTGTCTAACAAATTAAAAAATGGGATAAAAATTGTTATTAAAATTTTTTTCGCAAATGTTAACTAACAAAAAAAACAAATTAAGATAGAATTATTTACTTTAAAGTAAAAAGTAATGTGATATGATGGTTCCACCTGAAACAAGTTTAGGAACCACTTTTTTAAAGAATTGATAATAGTGAATAGTAGGATTATTAAGTTAGATTTTCAAGAATGTTCGTGAATTTATTTTTTTTGTAGAATAAAAATGTGCCCTTGGCAAAGCTAGGTGAGTTTTTAGTACAAACTTTATATGTCATACATAAAAGTGAACCTAGTTATTGATATTATCTTGTATTCATAATTTTAAGACCAAAATTTTGTAGGGTTTTTAAGGGAAGTTTTTTTACCCAATTTTTAAAGATTTTGAAGATTCTATAGAATTTTAAAAATATTTCCTTCAAAACCCTACAAAATTTTGGTCATTGGCATTAAGGAAACCACAAAAATATTGTCAAAAAATAAATATTATGATTAACAAAATCAATGATGGTTTCGCTTAAATCAGTGTTTCCCAACCTTTTTTATGCTAGGCCCCACTGAAAAAAATTCTAGCGAATTATAATAAAATAATGATAAAAACAATAATGTATTTATTTTTTAGAATTAATGAGACGATTGAGCCTGACGATTCTGACAGAGTTTATTAATATTAGGTACTAAGCTATTAGGTCTACAAATTGAACTCATAATTTTAGGTTATACAATTTTTTATATTATAAGTAGCTTGACTGTTATGTACTTCGTACAAACAGTACTTAGCTCTGCCGAGGGCACTTTTTTAATTCAACCAAAAAATTAAATTAAATAAGAAAAGCTAACTTAAAAATGCTACTATTCACTATTATCATCATTAAACTTGTTAACCATGGACCCGTTATTTGACATTACCTTTTATTTTAAAGTGAATTATTCCCACTTAATTTTATTTTGTTAAGATTTGTGTAAAAACTTTTAAAAACAATTTTGTGATCCCTTTTTTTTCATTTATTAGAGAGAATAAGTGTATAATCTTAAAAATAAAGTAAAAACAGTATAATCCTAAAAATTGTTATAAATAGCTTAAATTATTTAAAAAAAGCAAATATAAATGGATTTGTACCGATATTTTATTTTTTATTGTTATGGTATTCTAAATAATAATATTAATATTCAGTATCTGCTTTTGATAAGACTTATCATAAATTAAAAATATTTTGTATTAATAATTAACGAACTCAGCACTTTAAAACATATTTCGTGTTTTTATTGGATTTTTATTAAAATTGTAATAAATATAAAAATGATAATTTAAATAAACTGTAACACAGACATTCCATTTTGTATAAGAAAAGATGTAATCTGTAATGATAACGTCTTATCATAAGGTGATAATGATAAATGAATAAAGTGCAAAAACAAATATAAAAACTCTGTATTTGGATTTACCTTGGTTAAAAACAATCCAACGTCTCTTCTTCGTCAATATTAAAATGATTCCTGTTATTTTATAGGTGAACAACTCGCCTAAAACCACAAACCACGACTGATAATCCATATATTCAATTTTGATTTTCTAATTTATTTTAATTTTTAGAGCTCTACAATTGGAACCACGTTCATGGCTTGATATGTCATTATATCATGCAAGTGTAACAAAAATATCTATAAATGGAAAAGGTTCAGTCTCACTACGATTTTACGGAAATGCTGGTCATATGGATCCAAAATTACTTAGCACTTAATTTAATTATTTAAAGTTTCAAAATTCATAAAAGGCAAGCAATATTACGTTAACAAATCTGTTTGTATTTTACATTACATATTTAAAAATTTAGTACAATTTATATACAGTCTAACCTTCGTTAATCGCCCAAAATGAGGATTTGAAATATCGGAGGTTATACTGTACTTCATTTCAAGTTTTTTGAAGTCTATTCTTGAAATAATACTACTAATTCTATGACAAATAAATTTAGAATTAAAATAAAGTGACCAGAAAAAATACGTACTATCACTTTTAGTTTATTTGGTGTTAAATATAAAGTCAAAACTGCTTATCTATGATGAGTCATCATGTGATAGTGATAATGATGACGAATAAAAAATTTCGGCTTAAAATTTATTCCAAATAAACTAAAAGTGATAGTGCGTATTTTCTGGCCACTTTAATTAAAATAATAACCGATTATAATCAAAGTTGGTTATTTTAGTTATTTAATTAACGTAACAATACAGGATATATGAGTACGATTAAATATAATCATAATGTTAATTGGCGGTTATATTAAACAGTTTAAAAAATAAAAATTTACTATGAAAAAATATAAAAAATTTTAGGCGAATTATAGAATTGTACTATACTAGTTCTATATAAATTGACCGGGTGAATAACGGAGGATTTATTGTGTTTTAATTAATTTTTAAGAGAATTATTTAGCTGTAAAATGTAATTTTTTTACAATTAAAAAATTTTGGTCTGGTTAGAAAGAGTATTTTAGACTATATATTTTTTTAAATGGTTAACTATAAAATTTAAATGAAATAATTATTTCATATCAATTCCAAAAAGGCAATGTAAATTATGATAAAATAATTTACAAAATTTAAGAAAAAGTAGCTTTTAGAAATTTTGATAAAAATAAAGAACTAAGAAATCTATTGAATTTATTGACTATCGAAAAATGCAAACGTATTAATGCATTACATATAATGTACTAATTGTACTTAAAATTTGAAAATAAGAAAGTAGTCGATAATACAATACACATAATGTGTAACAAAAATACAAAAATATTAAAAATGTACGTTTATTTTCGCATTATTGCTACATTAAATATGTTAACTATAATAAATATTGTAATCACATTGTTAAATTTAATCTATTCACATGAGTTGATCATCTGTGCTGTTGGATTGTTGGAATTTAATCGAAAAGTTTTCATTTCTTCATTGTAACGCAGACGATCAGCCTGTGCAGCTGTTTGCCATTTCTAGAGATAAAATTATTAAATTTTGATAAAAGTAACTATTTTATCGTCTTCAGTCATTTGTTTCCAAATTTCAGACGCCTTTCTGCTAAACATTGTGATTCCCATGTTTGGGAATTTTGTATTGATGTCTTTTCTATTTCCATTCATCCATAAAAAGTACGCCGATTGTGGTCGTTTAGGTTGATTGGGATCTTTCTTTTTCTTTTT
Source organism: Intoshia linei (assembly GCA_001642005.1). Taxonomy (NCBI): domain Eukaryota; kingdom Metazoa; phylum Orthonectida; family Rhopaluridae; genus Intoshia; species Intoshia linei. Next base: position 67,170 of record LWCA01000015.1, on the reverse strand, counting down.
CTAGATAAAAAGTTTATATATCACAAGATACAATTATACCTTTTTAATATTGTCATTTCCATTTATTTTGCGGCGACGATTTTGTACGTCTTCAGCAGCTTCTTCCTCAGTCCTAATTATAAAATGACTATTATTAGCAATCAAATTACCTATTTTTCATATAATAGTCCAGTTTAATTTCATATTCTTCTTTTTTTTTTTTAGCTAGATTTTCCCAAATCTGAAATTTTGTTAAATTTATGAATTAATTAAATTATCAACCTCTTTACTTTCCAGTTCTTTCCATTCTAGCCCAGCTTTTTTGGTCAACTCTATATTTGTTATAACACACTTTTGCTGTTTCATTTTATCGCGAAAGTTCATCAAAAATATCAAATATGATGATGGAGGCCGTTTTGGTCTTGTTAAATTATTCATCTATGTTATTGTTAAGAAAAAATGCAATTTTAATATTAAAACGAAAATGTATAACAAACCTTGTATTTCAATGTATTTTGTAGTATAACAATTGTTGTACTAATTTGTATGAAAACACTGTATAGAATTCGATATTTTGTCTATATAATATATAATCTATAGACGTAGTAAATAATGTATCAATATAAATTGCTCGTTGTATCAATATGAACTATAGATAGCGCCAAATTCAGTCAATATTCATGGTTACCGATAACTACTTTATAACTTATATACAATATTTGCATATTTAAATTACAGCGTAGTGTTCTAAATGCAAATGCACTAAGTCGTTATACAATACAAAACAGAATACTGCATGTCTACTGTACTTGGTATATTATGTATGAATGGAATGTCGATCAGTTTATTTTCTGATACTGTTTTATTTATTGAACGTTAAGCCGACAAATAATTATGATAATTTTGTATTTAACTTTTGAAACATTTAAAAATTTTTAGCTAGTATAATTTAAAATAGATTAATCTTGTATAAAAAAAACACTGTTGAATTTGCATAAATAAATGGTTCACATTGTATATCACTGGTGGACCACAAAATTTTTGATCACCTCAAAACTTTAACCAAAATATTGAATTTTTTTTCATGTCAGTTGACATTACAATTAAATTAAAAATACTCACTGTAGGAAAAGTTTATAAACACTCATACAATCCTTCTTGTACAATCAGGAGTCCTGACAGTATATAATGAATGCTACCTTTTAAAAAGTAACGATGTTCATTATAGACTGAATACTAAAGATTATGTTTCTTATCACATTACTTAAAGTCGTATATATTTTATAACATTTAATTTAACGCCAGGGGCATGGAGAGACACATGAGGTTGTACATACTGTCATACATTAATACGTAAAGTTAAAAAATTTCTTGGTGATTAATCTTATTTTTTTATACTTAGGGCCCATTTTTGACACTACGTTTACTTCATTAAAGTAGATCAATGGTTCTCCAACTTATTTTATATTCGATTTTTAGCAGTACATGATGTGAACACTCCCAATTATTTTAAATTGATAATTCCATTTTTTCAACAATAAAAATTTCACGTCGGTTTCACCGTTGTTAAAGTTGATTTTTAGATTCGTTCACTGTTTAAAAAAAGGTGCTTACAATATTCTTACTTATATAGTATATACAATTAAATGTCGGTTTGTCTGTGTGTTGCAGTTTTTTTCAATAACTAAGAGTCCTAGAATTTATACAAACAAAAATTCCAAGTCAAATTTTTCCGGGTAGAAATTTAAATAAATTTACCTCTTCCCGTTCAAAAACCCCAATTATGTTTTTTTTTAAATCAAACGAATCCTAGAATTTTTAAAAAAAATATACATTCGTACACATTTTAAAACCATTAGCATTGTCATCAATTTTAATTTAAAAAGGTATATCTTCAGGGTAAAAACCTTAAATTACCATTTTATGAAAAATGAAAAAAGTCCTAGAATTTTATAAAACATACATTCTTGGTGATTTTTTTAAATCATAAATATTGTCACAAATCGCAATCTCAACATAGTTCATTTTCATAATTAAAAACTCAGATTGCCTTTTTTTTAAAAAATTAATCGACCCAAAACCATCCGAAGTTCGTGTTGCAGAACTCTAATTTCTACACATAAAGTGTGTAATAATGTTAATTTGTTTAGTATATAAAAATTGAATGTTCAATAAATTTGTATATGCATTCTTGCATATTTATACTACGTTACAAAAAAGTTTAAATTTGTTTTATTCTGGTAAAGAGGCCAAAATATCTGTATCATAGATTATTAGTCTTATAAACTGTTTTTTTATTACGAAATCTCATTTGAGATTTAGAACACTTGATACCCACGAAATACACTGAAATAACCTGATAAAATATATTTTATAATTATAGACTAAGTGTTTGCAGCAAAAAATTAGTTTATTAGAACTGAATATCTTAAGACATTTTCGACGTAATGTACTAAAGTAATTGATATATAAGATTGCAAAAAATCACTAATAACTAGGGCAAATTTTTATTAAAATTCTTATTTATATAAAGTAAAATGGTTAAAAATGTAAATTGTATGTCTGTTCATTTAAGAAAGTAAGGGGAGTCGAGTTTTACAAATTCCATATAAGTTTTTCCAGTGATGTTTTATCGAAAATTTCAGAAATTGAGTTAGGTTAAACTCCAGTTGTCCTTTGTATTTAAATTCAAACTATCTTAGAATTATAAAAAATATATGTTCTAATAAAGCGTTAAACTTTAAAATCTTACATCATTGCCAAAACCACAAATTACTCTTTTTTGTAACAATTTAAATGTCTTAGAATTTTTTACAACATAAATTCTGGAATGCTTTTTAAATTCATAAGTAACCTCAAAAAAGGTAATTTTCACGGTCAAAAACGCGAATTACCGTTTGTTTTAACAATGAAAATATCCCTAGAGTTTAAAAAATTACAGATGATAGTTATATTCAGTTGACGCACATAAAAAATTTTAATTTGATAAATTGACGCCTTTATAATCCAAAAAGCTTTTTAGTATATATTTTTTTAATTCAAATTCAGCACAAACCACTCATTTTCACGAAAATTTTTTTATATCCATTGAGATAACAGTTTAAATACGTATTTATCATATAATGGTATTGTGCCGTATTACGAACAGTTTCAAAAATTTTAATTATTTTGTTTGGCTGTAGTCCTTGTAAGTTTTTCTTCCAATTAAGATGAGTAAAACTTGCATAAATATAATATGATTCAAAAGTATTTAGAATCGAATCGTTGAAAATTTAGGAATCATCGCACCAGTTAAGTCTTAACTGTTAAGATACCATGAATAATTCTTTATATTTCTATTATATTCTTTTATATTATATTTCTAATAATCCTTAAAATAATTATTTCACCGCACAGTATTTTAAATCTTTTACAAAAAAGTATATTTACACTAAGATTAATTTTTAATAGCAGTTTCTCTAACTTTTGATTTTGGCTTCGAAACGCCGGCGTCTTCTTCTTCCAACATTAATTCAATGTGGCAAGGATGGCTGATAAAAGCTAAATACCATGAATTATGTCAAAGAAATATTACGATTAATTCTTCCATGAGCTCTAAATGTTCGCCGTCTAAGGGTGGCGGCTCTGTTGACTTGAACGTATTTTATGTTCAATCGATCAGTGTCTAAACCCTAAAATTTTTAATTTTTACATAAATTAAAGTACTATAAAGAAATATTTAATACATTTATTTAATTGCAATATATAATTCGTCAATTTTTCTCATAGGTGACGCAAAGAAATGATGTAATATGGGTGTAATAGAATGTCACGTTTTTTTATGTGGTTTATTTTAAAAAGCCTTATTGCTAGTAGATACCATTTTTAATTTGAAAAATTTATTAAAAACATGCAAAAACGCTCAATGTTCACATCATAGAGTAAATAGCATTTTACCAGCAATTGAAACCCTGCAAATTAAAAGGTAATGAATGGATATTTTAAAATTTTCTGAACCTGCAGCCACAGAACCCGCATTGGGAAACGCAGAGATAGACGAAAAAGTTTGGACAAATACCCCAAAAAAGCTGACCATTTTTATTTTAGAGTTTTTAAAATAACCTTGTTTTCAGCATTACTTTCAGCATTTTTTAACAGATCCAACAAAAATTTTAAACTCTTTTGAGGCCATCTACCTTGAGAATGCTTAAATTCTTTAGCCTAATATGCATATATTAAATATAATAAAAATTAAAAAACCTGAGAACATTTTCCAATACCACCATTATATCTTCTGAATGGAACACACCGTTTATATTCTTTAACGTCGTTCAAATATTTCATAGCCTGCTTTAAATTCATATTGGATATAGCATTGGCTGTTTCGCGAGTATTCTAAGTATTAAATTAAAATCTCATCAAATCAAATATAAATTGACAAAAATCTGACATTTAATGCATTTTAACTATACCTTAAAATGAACACGTGCATTTGAAATTCTAGCTTTTACAACTATATTGTTAATTATTTTGATATTATACATTTATTAAAATCAAAATTTACTATTTTGTTGATTCTTGGGTAGTACGCTATATCTAACCATTGTATCAGACTATTATATTTATTTTTACAATATATTTTATAAGACGTGTGAACGATAAATAAAATTATTTTAATAAAAAATAAAGTTCGTTTATTTTTATTTGAACAAATATATTTTTTATGATTGATAGCAGATTTAAATTTAGAGTGTAATTTGTGGTACAAGTATTGTACTTGTTTGAAATAAGTTGTTTCTAAAATCTAACGTATTATCTAATCACAAAGTATGTCGTTTAGTTGAACATTTCCAATGTTTGACATTCGTATATACATTTTTCAAATTACAATTGAAGCTTCTATTGCCATTTTTTATGTAAAACTGTTTCGAATCTTAATTATTTCTAGATTTCAAAGTACAATTTTACGTTTTGGCCTTATGCAGTTTAGGCCCACCAATATAACAATTATTTATTTATTATTATTGATATTAGAAACCAATTTAAATTAATTGTATTACATTTTATTTTCTAAACTGCATTGGAGTACACTATTTTAAATTTTAGCAAAAATTCTTTTCCATCAAGTTAATATAAAAATTCAAATTTTTAGTTTGAAACGGTATTCATGGTTTAGTTTTAAAAAAAATTGCAGGTCCTTAATTAAATAAATGTTATTTTAAATTTGAAAAATTGATTACATTGAATCATGATTATCAGAATGTTTCATACGTATATGTATAACCTACAAAAATAATCGTTCAGAAGACTTGTATTTTTATCTGGGATCATGAAAATGTTCATTCTAATATTTTGGTTAGAAAGTGGGGCTACCCAATAGTTTTTTAGTTTATTTTAAAAAAAAATCCACTTCAAATTTTAAATGCAAAAAAAATTTCTTCAAGAAATGAAAATAAATACTCGAAAGTCAGGATACTGTTGACTTCAGTCTTTAAAATTATGGCAACCTTAGTCACTCGAATTTAAGAATAATAGGATTTCAAAAAATTTTGAATTTGAATAAATTAACTTGAAATGTTTATTTGTTTTAAAGGAGTAATTTAAAATCCAGATAATTCAACGAAAGTCTGATCAAGTTCATCACTAATAGATTTATATTTTTCTCTTTGTTTTTCCAATTCATCTAAAAATGAAATCCAAGATAGTAAAAAATTTATTGTTAGATCCATTAAAGGTTAATAATTAGATGCTTGATAAGTTTTGAACTTCAGTTTCAAATTCAGACATCATGCTGTTATACTTTTTTCGTTCATTTTCAAGGTCATCTATTAATTATTATTCATGCCATGCAATTTAAAATGTTATACCTTCTAACCTGTCCACTTCTTTTTGTAATTTTGTAACGGTTCGTTCGGCCTCACTGCATCGATTGTCAGACTAAAAGAGTACAATTAAGATAAAAATTGGAATATAATTAAAAATACATTTAAAAATGTGTTTACGGATATGAATATTAAAAAAATTTCGTTAAAGTTTCCCCAAAGAGTTCTGGTAGTACAGTAGGTTAGGCGCTGGAAATAGGGCTCCGTGGAGTCGTAAGTAAGTCAAAGTTTAAAAAACCACTGATATAAACCGAATAAATATATTTAAGAGAATGAAACCAGGTTTCTGTAGTTCAAATATACCAGTTCAGTGCTCATTGTCATGAAATTGTAGGATAAATATTAAAATTTTTGATTTTAATTTTACAATTTTACAAAAATTGAAAAATAACAGTTGGTAATATATTAAGTAAATTTTAAGCAGAAATAGGTAGATTTTTCGATGTTGAAATTTTTTCACAGAAATAACTGAATAAAACTAAAAAAGAAAAAATTTTAAATTCTAAGACAAATACTTTTTAATATTTTTCATTTTAAATTAAAATTTAATGCAATTATTCCAAAAAAGAGTAAATAGTAAATTTGTTTTTTGGCCATGAAGACGTAACTTTGTAAGATTGAATTAAATTAGTATATTAAAAGGAAATAACTGTATTTGATGTGATTTTTAAAAAATTCTAGGACCATTAGTTTTTTTTAAAAAAATGGGGAAATTGGAGAATTTTAGGCCGGAGAGCCAGCAGTAGGCCCTATACAGCAGGCATTCTCAACCCTTTTTCGCTGTGGACGCCTAAGATGATATTACATAAAACCTGTGGACCTGTAAAAATTAATAATAATGACAATTTTTAAAGAATCATTACATTTGGGTGAAACGAATGTTGGCAAAAGACATGGAGTACTCTATTTTTGCGAGGTGATAAACTTAATGAACTATTAATATTAACCTTTAACCCGTCAATGTTCTCAAAATCGAACATGTTTTCCAGGTATTGTTTACAGTACATTATTAATTGTTTACTACATATTTTATCAGATCAATAAAAAGTCTATATTATTTATCTTCCCTGTGAAGAATTAATATTTTATATCCCTTGGTTCATGTTTCATAAAATCATGAATATTGACTGATTTTTTGTCCCATTTTCAATTTGAAATTTAAAGCTTTTTTTTATGACTAGAAACTTGGCTCGGTCATAAATTTTAATCACGTTTTATATTAGTATTTCTGAGCCTTTATGTTTTAAAAACGACTTTGTTACTGAAAATGTCTATAATAGGTAATAAATGTATATAATTTTCATGGACCCCCAAAAAAGTGCTGGGGACCCCGTTGAGAATGGCTGCTATACAGAATAAATATGCAAAATAGGTGATTCTAATAAAAAAAGTGGACACCCTATTGCTCACTGATAAGAAATTGTGTAAGCAAGATAAAAAACAGAAGGAATTCATTTAGTAGATTGAAACCATATTTCTGTATTTAAAATGCGTATACGGTGAGTTTCCACTTTTTTTGAAATTGTATGATGAATATTTAAATTTTTATTTTACAATTAATTAATGTTAATTCAAAAATTTGAAAAATATTGGTTCATTATATATTAAGTTATTTTTGACCGCGAATCCCTGGATTTCTGATTTTGAAATTTTGTACTTATATCAACTGGAATAAGCTATATCAGAATAATTTTCTTTTTAAAAAATTCTAGGACCATTAGTTATTGAATATTTTTGTTTTAATAAAATAGCTAACAAATAAAAAAATAAAAAAAAATGTACTTCGATTGTGGGAACTACTATATAACCAAGTTAAATCGTGCATAGATTAAATTTAACGCACGTGAAAATTATTCACGTTATATACATATCAGTAAATCATAACTTAATTTATAATGTTTACGTTCACTATTAATAATAATCAATAATATTCTAATTTAATATTATTGTGAAAAAAGGTTAACTTTTATTTATTTTATTTAAAACTTTTCTTGTAGGCAACTTTGGGAACCACTGATCTACATTGTAGTAATTATAAATTTCTGAGATTGAGATTTACGATGAGGTTAATGATTTTATTACATTTTAAAATGGGAAATATCAACATAAGAAAAATGTATTAAAATTGTGTTTTATAATTCTAGGATTGTTAATGTTTTAAATAAACGGTAACACACAGATACAGACATTCAATGTTATATTAGTAAAGGATGTACATAAAAAAACGAGTTAAATGTTTACAATTTGAATTGTAAATAGTAATTACAGTATAAAATATATAAAATGTGTAATTATAATTATACAACATAAAATATAACCCAGGTTACAATTTCGCCATACTAATCAATTAAACTAACCACATTTGGACCACAAATCTTGAAGATTTTATTATACATATATCATTGAATGTTAGACACAAAATATAACATGATAAAAATAAAATCGGATTGATTATAATCAGCATCATTTGACGTAAAATTTAATTTTAATTTAAATTATTTAATGTCGAACTTTAGGGTGGAATCATCAAAATTATATCATTTCAACAAAATACGTAATAAAGGCTTTTTAACACTTACGAGACAATGCTGATTTTTAAAACTGAAACAAAATATTTCAATTTTAAAATGCTAACATTGGAAGCATATAAAAATATAATTTATTGATAAAAACGTATAATGTGTAATAAATACCGACCAAAGTTTAAATGTCAAAGATTACACTGCCCAACAAAATAACAACTTTTTTGAGGTGCAAGAATAAAATTTAGTGCACCTGAAAGAGATTTGTATTCTGAACAAGATGGTATAATCAGTGTTTCTGCATCACGTCCAGATTTTTTTTAAAATACGCCCAAAGTTCGAAAAGGTGCCTAAAATGGGCATATTTGAAAATCAATAGAAATGTTAAATAAAGTACATACATGGATTATTATATATGATTAGAAAGAAGAAATCTTTGCGTTACAACTTACGAAATTATTAACAGAATTGAATACTATTGAACAAAATGTAGCGGAATATATGAAAAANTTATTAATTATTAATAATATAAAATAAATATTATATATATATTATAATATTAAATATTAATAAATATTTAAATAATAATATATATTTTTTTAAATTCTCCAACTTGATTTTCAAAAAAAAAGGACAATTGGGGTTTTTGACCCGTAAGATGTGAGTTTGGAAGGTTAAAATTTATCTTATTATATGTCCCGGAAAAAATTAATTGAAATGTGGACTTTATAGAATTCTAAGACTGGTAGTTATTTAAATAAAGTGGAACACACAAACAAATATTGCGTAGCATATTATATAAGTAAGGATTGTTAAAAAATAAAATTTTCAGTTCCCCCGATTAATAAACTCCCCTTATCGTAAGAAATGTTGTAATCATGACCGGTGCAAAAAGTGTAATTTAATCGTTGAAATTCTGAAATAACCTGAAAACTTCAAATTGAAAAAAATAATAATTCATTGAATTTTTAGGGAAACTAGTCAGTTTGCGTCACTTCAAAGACGAGGTAAAACAAGTTAATTCTGGAAATGAATGTGGTATCATTTTGCATGGTGATATTGAAGTCAAAACAAATGATATAATAGAATGCATAGAATACGTCAACAGGAAACCTACCATTAATTGGAAAAATTTAAGAATATAAAATTTAAATTGTAAATAAACTGGAAATTTTTATAACAAAATTTATTTAATATATGAACAAAAAATCCGGTGTAAGGTGGAATTTAGCCTTGAAGCCATTTGTAGGCCAAATAGACAATATATGCAATTACTAAAAATATTTTAATAGTATAGTGTTGGATTCCAACCATTTTTTAAAGTGTCAAATTTTTCCAAAATATTAAATTATTCATCTACGGCGGGATATATTTTTTCGTAGAGCGACATAATCATCGAGTTAACTAATTCATCAAATTAATTTTTGTGGGTCAAAAATTTGATAGGGTTTTTAGGATAGTTTTTTTCAACCAATTATGAGACAAAAAATTGGTGAAAAAAACTTCAAATGGTTGGAAAGCACTGCCGTACATTAACAATTTCATACATTTTTAAAATGACAATGTAATATAGTGGAAAATTGTGGCGAATATGTATGAAAAAGGTTATAATCTAATAAAAATTTATGGAGGCTAATTCGGTCCTTAACAGGCCACTAATATAGGTAGTTTAAACAATATAAAATGTTGACAACCTGCTATGGGATTTCATAACCCTAAACTGAAAAAGATATAATTATAAGAAAAAAGTTACACAAAGAACAAACGAGAAATATGCATGTAACCAATTGACAATTATTGCAAAATTTACAATTGACGGTAGTTGCTTGAGACAATGTAGATTTACTTACCTCGTTTGCTAAAATAAAAAGATTATCTACTGACAAAAATAACTAAAAAAACCACATACTAGCGTAACTCGGTGGTATCTCAATTTCATCCACTAACAAATGTGTGTCTTCTTCTTTCATAGTAAACGGAGTTGGAAAATCTATAAAAAATCAAGTTAACATATACAACACCTGTATAAATAATTATAAATGAATTTATTAATTTTTTAAATTTTTTCTAGAATTAATTTACGCAATTCAAAAATTTATTTTAATTTAAGTACACATTGTACTACAATTTAAAATTTCTTCCATTTCCATAAAGTATTTCTGATATAATATTAAGATTTTAAAATACACAGTATTTAATGCTGGTAAATTGATATTATTTAAAGTTCAAAACGCATATGTCCAAGTAAAACTATATTATGTGTGCATTAAGTGGTGACATTTACTGGATGGTTGATTCCTAGTCTATTTATACATGTATGAGATTATCTATTTTTAAAAAAAATAAAACGATAAATTATTTTTTAAAATAAACTTCAAATTCAAATTCCTTATAATTTTATATTCAAAGGGTCTAAAACTGTGCTTCCCAAAGGGGTCCACGATATAAAGAAGGCCCCATCATAACATTAATTTCTCATTTTAGATTACATGTATTCATTTATAAATTTCATAAATAAAAATAAACGGGATTAGTAAGATTAATTAATGGCTTCATAATGAAAAAATGATTACTATCTTATCAGTCGACCTTCATAACGTTAAAATTAAGGATTCATAGATTAAAGTTAACATAATTTTGTAAATAATAATTTGAATTTATCAATAAAATGTAATAATAAATATTACCAATAGTATTGGTCAAATTGAAATTTGAATGATTAAATTATATTGTAAAACAGAAATAAATCTTCAATAAATGAAAAATATTAATCCGTCAAAGATAATTAAGCGCTAATTCAACATTTGAAAATAAAATTAAACTTTATTATGTAAACATTAATATTCATCACTTCAGTAAAATTTAACCGAAATAATTATGATTGCAAATGAAGGTATATCATTATTTTTAAAGCATTTGTACCATTTTTGATTTTTTAATCATGTCATTCTGCAGAGTCTCACAAAAGTATACAAATCGATGCAAATGAGACAACGCCTTTGTTAAACACTGCCGCTTTGGGGACACCTCTCATCCAATGCGAAGTGTGTCAATCTTATATAAGTTTGGTTGATAGACCTTATTATTATGTCGTTAATTGTGATAACTGTAAAGAATGCACAGTAATTATACATTCTATAATTTTACCTTTTTAAGGCAATTAGATCAGCGCCTGTTGGAAAATGCTACATTAGATGTTTTTGTAAATGTCTACTTGTGTGTAAAACTACTTCACGTTGCATAGTTTGTCCTCGTGAAGGATGGTATTTTATGTTTATATAATTATCAATTAAATATATCAATTATATAAGCTGATTCAGTTATATACATTGTATACAATTAAGTTTTTTTGGTCCTTTATGAAATTATGTCATTTTTTTAAATTATAAAAAATATACATGATGCTTTAATATATTTTTAGTGGGCTTGTCGTAAATATACCGCACGGATCACCCAGAGAAGATGGCGAATATTTTAGAGTTTGCTGCTTTTACTGTCATGATGTTTTCTTGGTACGATTTTTATAATATTCAACATATCCTTTAAACCAGCCATTCTCAACGGGGTCTATGAAAATTATATACATTTATTACATATTATAGACATTTTCAGTAACATAAAGTCGTTTTTAAAACATAGAGGCTTAGAAATACTAATATAAAACGTAAAAATCATGACATTTCATCATCACATGTAAAAGTAAATTCTTTGGTATTAAATTAAATTACTTACAAGTATAAAAACTTATTGGGAAACCTCCACTGTTCTATTTTAGAAGCAGCGGTTTTATTTAATTATTTTATTAAAATTTATGACCGAGTAAGTTTCTAGTCATAAAAAAAACTTTAAATTTCAAATTGAAAATGGGACAAAAAATCAGTCAATATTCATGATTCTATGAAACATCAACCAAGGGATATAAAATATTAATTCTTCACAGGGAAGACAGATAATATAGACTTTTTATTGATCTGATAAAATATGTAGTAAACAATTAATAATGTACCGTAAACAATAGCTGAAAAACATGTTCCATTTTGGGAACATTGACGGGTTAAAGGTTAATATTAATAGTTCATCAAGTTTATCACCTTGCAAAAATAGAGTACTCCATGTCTTTTGACCACCATTCGTTTCACTCAAATGTAATGATTAATTAAAAATTTTCATTATTATTAATTTTTTTGGGGGTCTACAGCGAAAAAGGGTTGAGAATGCCTGCTTTAAACCACAATTTTTTTAATTTCATGATGAGTATACGTCAATTTGTAAAGTCAAGATTTTATTTTATATCCAGCCATTAATTTAAAATATAAAACTAAAAGTTTTAAAACCATTTATCAAAATTAGTTACGTTTTAAATCACGTTGAAATTTAAAATGCTTCTAAATCGAAAAAGAAAACTTAAAGATTTAATAAGATTTCAGACGCTTACAGAAAATTGTCTTTATATTTTATTCTAATTGCTGATTTACTATTTAGAAAATTCATTTTTTAATTAAAATATATTTATTAATTAAAAAATAATTAATTAATTTCAGTTGTAAAAATGGATTTTTAGATAAAATAGATTTTAATGTTAAATTTTACAATTTGTATTACAATTTACATTTTATTGCAATTTAAATTTTAAAGGTTTTATCTGCTGTTGCTATAGTTTTAAATTTTCTATCTCGCGGCGAGATCCCAAGAATACCAAAAATGGCGAGTCATATAAAGAACTAGGTTGACTGTTATGTACTACGTACAAACAGGACCTAGACTCGAAATATTTGAAAAATATTGGTTGATAATATATTAAAAATTATTTTTCATCGGGAATACGTAGATTTCTTGGGTTTAACTTTCGTATTTGTATCAACTGGAATAAGCTCTATCAGAATAATTTTTTTTTTTAATTTTCGGAATATTAATTATTTCACATTTTTTGTTTTAATAAAATATTTAGGAAAAAAAATATGAATACTAAAATGCTTTTTTGACCGTGAAATCGTCACTTATTCGGATTACAAATTTTGGTGTGGGTTAACAGGATACAACTGTACCATCTGTAATTTTTTCGAAATTCTAGGGCTGTTTTCATTAAAAAAAGAAGTTTTAAAAATTGGTTAAAAAAAGAATCTTAAAACTCTCTTAAAAGTTATGTTAAAAAAAATCTTAAAAACTCTTTAAAAGTTTGGTTAAAATAATTATAACAAAATCTTTTACAAAAGCGACCATTTACAAATAAAATTTTACAAATTGACGCACTACGTCGTGATAATTTAGAATCTTTTTATGGTGATTCCTTCATTTTTAAGAATGTTTAAATTTTCTTTGGCTAGGACTGTAGCCTTATGTATTGTAATATAAATTTTATTTTTTAGTTTGACTCAAATCAAGAATCTTTAGCCAAGTGTCCCCATTGCAAAAAATTGTAATTATAATATTTTTTCTTTATTATTTTTAAATTGTACATAAAATAAAAGTTACTAAAACTGTGTATCTGTCTGTGTAAGAATATATTTAGAAAGCTGAAAGTCCAGAAATTTAAAAAACACAAATTCTAACCCTAAGTTTTTTCCGGCGTACAAAGTAACTAAAAATCTCTGAAATTTGCGTTTTTACTGTCAGACCTGTAAGACAAATTACACTTTTTTTTTTTTTAACTGAATTAAATAAAGCCTTAAGTCCCTGAATTTTATAAACACTCATTTTAATACAGTTTTCAGGGCCAATTCAGTCTCATAAATTTTATTAAGTATTTGAAAATTACGTCTTTCGTTCAAAACTTCAAATGACACATTATTTTGAACAATAAAGTCCTAGGATTTTAAATAAATCAGAGCTAATGCAGCATTTCCCAGTTAACATACAGAAACAAGTCAGAATTGTAAACCTCGTCTACTAACGCCTCCAATTAATGGTCAAAAACCATGATATTGTTTATTCTACTAGGTGAAATCAGACAAATATTTAGATCATCTGTCAACGAAATTTTTCTTTCAAAAAAAAGACGTGCTTACACAATTGTTTTGCTAATTTACAGTGCTGCTCTAATTGCATTTCTAGTTAGTTTTTTGTTATAATCATAATATTAATTTAGATTACCACTGGATTAATCATTAAAACACATTTTTTTTTGATAATATTATGGATAGGTTTAATTTAACAACATTAACGGATAGAGTAGAGCTTATATTAGCATCCTAGCTCTGTCGAGGGCGAACTTTTTTAATTTTTTTAAAAAAATGAATATTAAAGTGCTTTTTTGATGGTGAAGGCGTCACTTTGTCATATTGAAATTTTTTGTGTTTTCACTGGATATAACTGTATCAGCTGTAATTTTTTTTAAATTTTAGGCCTGGTTTCAATGTTAAAAAAAGTATTCTGTGGTTTTAACCGTGAAAATGAACTTTTTTTATATTTCCATTTATGATAATGCTTATAATTTTAAAAATTATCCCAGAATTTATGCTACGACTTTTTTCATTTTACGGCCAAAAAAAATTGAGAACCACGCCCTATCCCCTCCTCGGGCCTCAATTTGCAAATTTAAAATTTAAAAAATATTTATATTTTTCAGTAACTTCACTATTGTATGTGTTAAATATAAACTGTAAGCCTTAGAGGTGATTAGGATATCTGGTATTTTCAATTTCGAAAATTTTTCAAGGGCATATTTTATTTTAGCTGCCTCGAGAATGGTATGTTCAGATCTGCAGATGCCCATATGAAACACTTTTACAAGAAAATTTGAACATTTATTTTAGTTTTGCTAAGTGGATTCATCTTTCTTGGGTGGATAACTCTTTACTACATTAGAATGGCTAAAAGTGAAGTAACAGGACGAATCTGAATTTGGAGAAAATTTGTAAATAATGTAAAATTAAAATAAAATTATATTTGCTGTTATTTAATTTCAAAGAAATCTTTAATATTATCCAAATTGGTTTCGTCAATCAAAGAATAATTAATATTGTATAATAGAATACGATTAACAGCAGGTTGAAGTTGAGAAATGAAAAAGGTGCAATTAATTTTGATAATTTTCTGGACTTCCTGATTAGATTTCTCGTATTCTCTGAATAAACGTCTTAAATAAGACACAAACCGGTTGTAAATGAGATTTAAATTATGTTTGAGGTGGGAATGAATAGAAAGATTATAAGTTTTAATTGAAAGGTTAACCATGTCAATATAAATTTTGAGTAGGGATATAATGTATTCTGTAAGGTACGTACTGAAAACATCCTTATGTGTTAAAAAATAATCTGTTTTAAGTTTGATGCCAAATTTGTTGAGAATGTTTTCGAATCTGATTTTATTTTTTTCGGATTTGAAACAATTACGTTTAATTTTTGATGATAAAACGTTAAATTTCTCAAGGTTAACCCTGTTTGTACAATTGATGAAATTTGATAACGGTTGTGCCATAATTTCATCGAAAATGTGAATAACGTTTAATCCAAAGATTTGGAAATTCTCAACTCGATTTCGCAAGTTGACAACAAGTGAAACAATAACTTCCAAAGGGTAGGGCGATTTAATTGTCAAGACATAATTACTGAATCTATACACAAAGTACATTAACTGTTCTTGAGTCCAAACAATGAAATCTGAGACGAGACAAGGATAGTCTTTTTTGAAGAGATTCATATAATCATGAAAATAAAGCTCCATATTGCTGCAAAACATTTTAACGAGATTTTCAACGTGAACTTTAAAACTAATTTCAATTTTTATAATGTTGAGATTGTAATCAATTTGAGTGGAACGAGCGCGTAAAAATAAAGATGCGGCAAGAGAAGAACGTTTGAGACGGCACAGCAAAATAATAGCCTGAATAGAATCTTTTTCGGTGCCGGCTCTAGACCACCTTTCCGGGCTAAAAAATGCTTCAGCCGATAATTGTTTGATAATTTGGTTTTTTACAAGTTCAATTTTATTTTCATGTTCAACCATAAGTGGAATTTTATTTGATTTCTGCAAGATATCAGTTACAGAGAGTACAATGTCGACAGCCTCTTTATATTTTTTGTGAGCAATGATAACATCAATATTTTGTAAAAAGTTAACAATTGTTTGGAAATTGTTACCGTCAATGTCACTAAAATAGACGTCATTTTTTTCATTTTGAATTAGCTCTTCGGGTTGATTAGAATTGGGATGATTAAAATTTAGGTTCACATTCGACTTTTTCAAAAGATTTTTTCGTAAAGTATTAATCTTGTTTATCCACAAGGATTTAACATCTGAATTTGGACATTGATAAATTTTATTGTCTTCATTTTTAATAATTCTAATTGTGTTATTCGTGACATTTGAATCTGTGACATTGAAAACTGTTAGGGATTGAAGTTCTAGGCATTCTTCAAAGCAGTACATTTTTTTGTTTTTGGAAGTTGTATTTCGCGTTAAAATGACAATACAATCGATCAATAAAATTGCGTGTATTTTACGAATTGGAATAAAATTTATATTTTTCAATTCTACAAAATCTGCTTCAGATTCAATTTTGTTGTAATCAAATATACTCTTTTTTGGTAAATTACAGATTTGATCAACGATTAATGGTAACCTCTCCTTTTTTATAGTCTCTTTTTTTAAAGGTTTTTTCTCAAAAAGTAGACTAGATATGTCATCCAACAATTTCTTTTGATCGTATAGTTTATGACTCAAATTATATAGAATTGATTCCATTTCAGATACATCTTTTACTCCGTCTATAAACAAATCAAAGTTTTGGTAAATATTTTTTTTTAAATGTAGCTTGTTTTTTTCCGAATTTTCTTTTAGTAAATCTAGAAAACCTTGCACACTGCTCACTCCAGATATAGCCAACTTTGTCACGAATTCCGTGGGGTCAAACCCATCTTTTGATACCACAGAATTTATTTCGTTCATCAATTTAAATAGTTACCGTGTAAAGCAAATAGTTTAATATATGTTTCCATCGATATTTACATTTACATTCAATGAATGTTCCTTGAAAGTTTCATATTTCAAGTTGAAACTATTGTGTACTTAAAAATTGCACTTGTGTATTTAAAAAGGGCTTCCTCAAATAAATGGCGAACTACAAAGTTACAATATTTTCTCACGCACCCCTTCACCAAATAAATATACACTTACAAATGTATAGGCTAATAATACTTTTTCATCTTATAAAAGTGAAACTAGTGTTAGCAATCGACAAAAATTTACCAGTAAATTACCGGTAAAAATGTTTTTATCCGTAAATTGTTTTTAAAATTTATAACGGTAAATCCTTACTTACATA
Source organism: Intoshia linei (assembly GCA_001642005.1). Lineage (NCBI taxonomy): Eukaryota > Metazoa > Orthonectida > Rhopaluridae > Intoshia > Intoshia linei. The sequence goes on along the minus strand of LWCA01000015.1, from coordinate 49,546 downwards.
AAGTAATTTAGTTAAAAATGTATGTCTGTTTAATTATTTGTTTGTTCAGTTTATTTAAGAAAGTAAGAGGGTCGAGTTTTAAAAGTTCCATCTTTCTAGTACAGTTTTATCGAGCGGGATGTTTTATCGCAAATTTCATTTTCAGAAATTAAGTCCTTCAAGGTCAATAACCTCAATTATACTTTTTTTAATATTAAAAATAAATTAATCAATCCTAGAATTATAAAAAATACAATACAAAATCAGAGAACTCTTACAATCTACGTCGCACATCATTTATTTTATAAAAGTGAATCTGCGTTACCGTATATTTAAAAATCCCAGTTTTTCGCTGTGGACCATATTTTATTCTTAATTTTTTGTGGACCACCATAAACCAACATTTACCAAATGCCGATTAGCTGAAGTATATATCCATATCTAAATGTTAATTAACAAGTGAAATTTTATTTTTAAAAAATACTATTTTAATTTAAATGTACATTTATTATAATTATAATTGACAAATAAACATTAACAGTCTCAAGTCTCAAGTGTGATATTTTGATGATATCATTAATAAGTATTTCATAAGTACGTAATTAATAAAATATAATTACTAATTATAAATGTGTGCCTTTTTTGTAGATTACCTAATAAATATAAAAATGATAATAACAAAGTTGTATTACTTTTAGTAATCCGTTGTTGTAGTTTTAATTTAAATTTTAAACAAAATGTTTTGAAAATGATATTTAAGTTTTATAAATTGCGTAGCAATTAAAAAAATTCCTAACGAATAAATAATATAGATTTTTACCCATATTTCTTTATTGAACATGTGTAGACGTTCAATGCACACTTTTTTTTGAATTTGTAGGATCAATATTTAAATTTTGAATTTTTATTTTAATCCAAATATTTGAAAAATATTGGTTAATAATATATTAAAAATTATTTTTAACCGGGAATGCGTAGATTTCTGGGTTTCAAATTTTTTATTTATATCAGCTGGAATAAGCTCTAACAGACTAATCTTTTCTTTTTTATACTTTTCGCACAGTTAATTATTACACATTTTTGGTTTTAATAAAATATTTAGGAAAAAAAATATATGAATACTAAAATGTTTTTTTGACCGCGTCACTTATTCAGATTGAAATTGTTTGTATATGTTAACAGGTTACATCTGTACCACCTGTAAATTTTTTTAAATTCTAAAGCTGTTTTCATTAAAAAAAAAGGTAATTTGTGGTTTTGGTCCTGAAGATAGATTTTTTTTAAATTTAAATTTATGATTTTAAAATCGATATGAAAGTATAGATTTTTTTAAATTCTCGAACTCTTTTGATTTTTAAAAAAAGTACAATTGGACTTTTTGACCCATAAGATGTGAGTTTGGGAGGTTCAGAATTTTTTTACTAATACCCGGAAAAAACTGTAATGGAAATGGGGATTTTATAAAATTCTAAGACTGATAGTTATTAAAATAAACGATAACACACACACAAACAAAGCATACAGTATTACATTGCAACAAAATAACAACTTTTTTGAGGTGCAAGAATAAAATTTAGTGCACCTGGAAGAGATTTTTATTCTGAACAAGATGGTATAATCAGTGTTTCTGCATCACGTCCAGATTTTTTTTAAAATACGCCTAAAGTTCGAAAAGGTGCCTAAAATTGGCATATTTGAAGGTCAATAGAAATGTTAAATAAAATACATATATGGATTATTATATATGATTGCAAAGGGAAAATCTTTGCGTTACAATTTACGAAATTATTAACAGAATTGAATACTATTGAACAAAATGTAGCGGAATATATGAAAAAAATATATTATAACATNATCGGATTGATTATAATCAGCATCATTTGACGTAAAATTTAATTTTAATTTAAATTATTTAATGTCGAACTTTAGGGTGGAATCATCAAAATTATATCATTTCAACAAAATACGTAATAAAGGCTTTTTAACACTTACGAGACAATGCTGATTTTTAAAACTGAAACAAAATATTTCAATTTTAAAATGCTAACATTGGAAGCATATAAAAATATAATTTATTGATAAAAACGTATAATGTGTAATAAATACCGACCAAAGTTTAAATGTCAAAGATTACACTGCCCAACAAAATAACAACTTTTTTGAGGTGCAAGAATAAAATTTAGTGCACCTGAAAGAGATTTGTATTCTGAACAAGATGGTATAATCAGTGTTTCTGCATCACGTCCAGATTTTTTTTAAAATACGCCCAAAGTTCGAAAAGGTGCCTAAAATGGGCATATTTGAAAATCAATAGAAATGTTAAATAAAGTACATACATGGATTATTATATATGATTAGAAAGAAGAAATCTTTGCGTTACAACTTACGAAATTATTAACAGAATTGAATACTATTGAACAAAATGTAGCGGAATATATGAAAAAAATATATTATAACATTAATTAATACATTATATATGTATGATGCTATATAAAATACATACTTGGCGTTTCTAATTGTGTTTAAGATGGTTTTGAAAACCCCCTATTTTTGACTTTACCGTCAATTAAAAAAAAAATCTGGACGTGATTAAAAAATAATATTATTATAGCGTTGACCGGTTCATTAAGACAAAAAAGATGATGTATTCAACATCCTTGGATGTTTTTGGTGGTGGGCAGTGTTATATAAGTAAGGATATACAACCTGGTAAGTTTGTTACAACCATTTTTATGGAATTTTTAAAGACATGAGAGAAAAAGTTTAAAACACTAATTTATCCTGAAAAGCTTTTAATTTTGGATAATTCTGTCACATTTTTTCCTTCCAAATTTTTACTCAGTTGATTTAATTACGCTAAAATTATCTCTAAGATAGAAATTTTTGTCTTTACGTCTATATTTTTTAAATTTTGTAAAATAATTATGGTTCAAGGATTTTTTTTTTAAATGATATTTATACTTTAAAAACGCCATCACAGCTTTCCATAAAATTATCTTTTCTCCGAAAATTACTCTTGAAACTTCAACTTATATCACTATAAAATAGAAAAATTTTTTACAAGTAAATTTATCCTTATAAAGTATATCACTATAATTATAGTCTCATATATATAGTGGTCCACATGGACCACGTTGAGAATCACTGCATTATATGATTTGTTTATATAAAATTTAATGCGTGGGTGTTGTTAAGATTAACGTTGTTCATAATCGATAGAAAACTTGCCGAAAATGTCGATTTTGATGCAGTTGAACAACTCAACAAGTAGAATGTTCAACATTTAACAATTTAGTAGAATGTAAACTAGAAAAAAATAGAAATAGATATTATAGATATAATATTTAATAAATATAATACATTATATGCATTTATCCCCTAATAATTATTTCCCTAGTTGAAAATCCTAGATCCGTCACTGCTTGTTTTACTCGGCAAGGCTCAGAATTGAATTGTACTTCGTTACTTTATTGTGAATGCAAATATTGATTCTCATTCTATATTTTATAAAATATAATGCACAGAAAGAAATATGAGAGTGTAGGTATATATAAATAATGACCGTTTTCAATTTTAACAGTGCGAAATTGCATTTTTAATCATAAAAGCGTGCATTATTTGGTTTTCTTTAGAAACATTATAAATTGATTTGATTCGAATTTAGACACATATGGAGTTGATAATAATACTTTTTATAGTCTCGACGAAGAAAGAGGTGGTGGGTCTATTATATTCGAAGATATTATGAACAATACCCTAACTACTACAACAGAGAGTGAATCAGCAGACAAGGGAAAAATAAAATCTCAATTAATTTTAATGTTGACATCATTTATTTGTAGTGTTGTGGTTGGCATTGGAGTGGCATTTACGTCTCCTTTTCTTAATAATTTGATCAAAATGGATCTGTTAAATAACAAAACTAGTCCAATGTATACGTCATTTTTGACTATTGGTTGTATTTTTGGGGGTCCATTGGCAGGAAAATTTTCAAACAAATACGGACGAAAACCAACTATAATATTAATAATATTGCTTATGACTTATTGTTGGTTTTTGACAATAATATCTGAATATTTTCCAATTAGATGGGCGTACATTGTACTGTATTTATCTCGATTCTTGATTGGTTGTGCCTTATCTATGATTCTATTAATTTTACCAGTGTATATGAACGAATGTATTCATGAGAGAATTAGAGGAACTTTTGGATATAGCATTGGATTGGGGATAAGTTTCGGAATTCTTACTACTTACTTGGTTGGAAGCTTTATATCTTGGCAATACACTTCTATGTTGGCGATATTAATGCTTGTACCTGCAATACTTTTTACTCTATACATCCCGGAGAGTCCAAGGTGGTTAATTCGACACAATGAAGTGGATAAATCAATGGAGGTACTCATGTGGCTCAGGAATTCAAAACAAACTGCAATAGAAGAACAAAATAAAATACTACATTCCTTAGCCGTACAAAACAAGACGGATGGCTTTTGGTCAAAATTTCGTACCATTAAAAATCCATATTTATTAAAAAATATAATGGCGTGTTTATGTATTCATGCCATACAGCAATTTTCTCTAATCAACGTTTTTATCAGTTATTCATCAGAAATATTCATTACGGCTGGGTATACCAACACTCAATTTCCTCTCATTTTTATTGGATTCGTTCAAATGTTGTCTAGCATATTCAGTGCCTTTTTTATAGACCGATTTGGTAGAAGACCTCTCATTTTGATCAGTTCTGTATTAGTAATATTATCTCTAATGTCTATGGGATTTTATTTTCATCTCAAATCTTTTTCCATACTTAATGACAGCCATACATGGATTATAGTACTATTTGTATCCTTTTATATAATTAGCTTTTGCATGGGAATTAATCAAATACCATGGGTAATTCAACTAATTTTAAATTTGTATAAATTATACTACTCTTTGTAGTGTACATTAGAGCAGTGATTCTCAAAGGGGTTCACGGCTAAAGTAATGTATTATTTCAGGAATTACTTTAATAATATTTAGGAGAAAACACCACTAAATCCAACTCCAAAAGATATAATCCTAATTTACCAACCCTTAACCCTTTCATTGTCTAGAATTTATGTTTTAATTTAAACTTGTAAAATTTTTAAATTACCTAAGAAAATGTATGAAAATAAAAAAATAAAGCTTTTCAAAATTATGCTGTGTATAATATAGAATACAAAGACAGTGAAAAGGTTAAGGGAGAAATCCACTGCATATTTTTTTAAAAAATCCGTTTTTACTAAACTGGCTAGAATAAATCTCTTAATCCAACCATAAAAAAAAAATCTAATTAAACCAACCCTTAATGTAAAAATGCTTTTTTCGAATATTTTTTTAATAATATTATTATTATTTTATTAAATATTTTTTTATAAATTTAAGGAAAAAACCACTTAATCCAACCCAACATAGAAAAAATCCAAGTTTACCGTCCCTTAAGGGAGAAATACACTTTTTCCAATTTTTTTTAAAATTGCGATTTTATCAAACCTTACGTGAAAATACTTAATGCAATTTTACCAACCTGTAAGGGATAAAATTCCTTTTTTCGAATATTTTTTTAAAAAATACAATTTTACAAAATTTCTGAGACCTCTCTACCTACCGGACCTAACAAAATTTCCAATTTGAACATTATAAAATTTGCATTCTTAAATATATTTTGTGTGTTGAATTTAAATTTTTTTGAAATCTATTTTTCTTTTTCGGTGGCCTCGAGCCGGATCGGTTCGACACACTAGAGCGTTACGGTGCACGGTTTGGATACCACTACTCTATAATTTAAAATGTGATATAGATTAAAAATGGAATACTTTAATGTACAAATTTATAGAATGTTTAATTATTTAAATTTGAAGTCTTAAGGGAGATGGCTTCAAAAATTGTAAAATATTGCAAAAACTCTATTGATATTGACATAGTTGATATATTATATATTATTCATTTAATCTCATTTCAAATTTAGATTATGCTATCAGAATTATTAATTTCAAATATTCAAGACGAATTATGTTCGATTGTTACATTGATCAACCGGTTGATAAGCTTATTTGTTGTTCTTTCATATCCTTATTTAACCCAAATTACATCCAAATACAATATCCTATACATTTTTGCTGTGTTATGTAGCATAATATTATCAGTTGTTGTATTTACACTACCCGAAACTAAAAATATTTGCCTAGAAGACATAAAAAAAAAAAATGATAGTAAAGATTAAATTGAAATACTATAAATAAAATTTAAATGTTTTTTTAATGACTTTCAACAAATCTAACGAAAACATCCAATTATATAAAATTAAATTATAAGCAAATATTTCCAATGGCTTAGCAAACCCTAGCGATGTAAAAACTTACAACCAAACCAATCGTTAGGGCAGGATTATCATACATTTTTGATATTGGAATTCACATATCAAAAATTGAGAAATTCATGCTTAAAAGCCTGAATCACCTTTTTTTTTTTAAAAAAATAAATTCTGACATAGTTTTTAAATATTTTTTAATCTGCAACAATTAATAATTTACACAATACATTTTCACGACGGGTAGGAAGATGTCTCTAATATAGACGTTTGGTATTTGTAGGTTTTAGATATCGTTTGGTATAGAATGTATATCGGACGGTTTCAAATTTTTTATACATTCAAACCGTGAATGCTTTTCGTCGCTCTCGTAGGCTTGCGCTCATAATAGTAGATTATAAAGTAAAAACATTGAATGATAAAAATCAATGAATCTTATGTGAATGACTAATAAACTTAAATATAAAAAAATTGAATCGATTTAAATTTAATTAAATTAAATGTAGGAAAAATACTCTACACACAATTAAATAAACACGATAAAATTAATAGTGAATCGAATATAAAACTATATGAAGTATAATAAATACATAAATAATGCAACTGAAGGAACGGTCTAATTAAATTTTTTTATTGAAAAATAATACTACATTATTAATTATAAAATGGTAACATAATGAAACGTGTATACTTAAATTGCAAGGTGGATTTAGCATAGTGTTGTAGTGATTATTTGAGTTTATAAATAAAACAACATGTTGGTCACTAAATATAAAAATGCATGCAAACAATGAAAATTAAAATGGAGTCAATTGAAAATATTGTACATATTACATGTATATAAAACGTTTAATGAAATCAAAAAAAATAATACCAGTGACGCACGACCAGAGTGATAAAACAAAAGCAAATGTTGTAGAAAAAATAATGAATGAATTAAGTCGAGACGTTGATTACAAACAAGGAAATTATATTGGTTTATATCAAATATTGAATGTACTGGATGCAGGAAATTTTGCCACAGTTTATTTAGCTAGACATTTAGTCACAAAAGGTTTATTATTGTCAAATTAATTAATTAATTTATTAAAATTTATTCGCCAAAGTGGGTGTGGCGCCACCAGATAGTTTAAATTTTTTTAATCCTCAGAGTAGTGCTTAAAGTTTATCGAGAACTATTTAATTTATCAAAATTTTAGATTACGTAGCCATAAAAAATATCAATACTGTAGATATCTCAAACAAAACAAAAAAATTTATAGACCGAGAAATTAAAATATTAAGCATAGTTAAACACGTACATATCATATCACTTTTTCAAGTCATTAAAACCAAATATAAAATATACATGATTATGGAATACATGCATTACGGTTCTCTGTCAAAAAAAATAAAATGCAATAAAAAATTGGATGAATGCGTATCAAGTTATATTTTTTACCAACTTTTATGTGCTGTAAAATACCTGGTAATTTATTTTACAAATTATTAAATTTAACTATAATATAATATATTAAATAGCATGCTAATAACATATACCACCGAGATATTAAAGCGGAAAATATCCTATTTGTATCTCACCACAACCACATTAAACTTTGTGATTTTGGATTTTCTCGCATTTCCAGCGACAATGAAAAAGTAAAAACGTATTGCGGTTCACCATTATACGCGGCACCCGAGCTTTTTGCCAGTAAAGGCTATTACCCAGAAAAAGTCGACATATGGGCTTGTGGCGTTCTATTGTATTACATGATTTCTGGAAACTTTCCGTATTTTTAGATTAAAATTATTATTAATATTATATTTTACAATGTATATTATACATAGATTCGTTGCTAAAACTGTTCCCAATATAAGACACAAAATAATAAATGAAATGCCACAAATGCATAAAATGTCCATTAACGCTAAAATTTTACTATTCTCCATGCTAAACAAAGATACACAAGAACGTTTGCCAGCAAATGAACTTTTGAAATCTGATTGGCTAAAATCATTCAAATTTTATACTGGAAAAAAGTTCAATCCGCCAAATTCAACATCCTTTCTAGTAAAAAATGTAAAATTTGAATTTACTGACATTGGAGTAAGAATTATACCAGATATAGTTAATGAACGGTTGGATAAACACACTAAGGAAATGGTAAAATTTAATACATTATATTCGATAATGTCAATAATATTAGATGAACACAAAATACGGAATAAGTTATACCTTGATGAAAACTTCACCAGATGAATTGGAAAATAAATATTGCGGAATATACAGAAGTGTTTTCAATCAATATATTCACCATTTACAATTTAATACCAAACTAAAAAATTCTTCTATAGAGCGTAAATTTAATATCAAACATAACGAATACAAAAACAATTTAAAAACCACTCCCAAAATTGTAAAATCAAAAGTTTGTACCATATTGTAAATTTTATATTATATGTTTCAATATTCCTTTGTGTATCAAGGGTTCCACATCGGAGAGTAACAGGTAGTGCTATATTTTAAAATGAGCACATTTATATTTATTTACCTGACGTCCATTCTCTGGAGTGACATTCGTTTAAGCGATGTATTGTTGAACAATATAATCATCGATTTTACTAATTTATCATATTGATTTTTATACGAAATTTTAGTGTTTCTTTATTTCTATTCTTATATTCATAATTTTAAGGGTTTTTAAAGGAAATATTTTTTTCTATTATTTTTAAAAATTTTGAAGATAATTTTGGGACCAAAGTTTTGTAAGGTTTTTAAAAGAAGTTTTTTTTACCCAATTTTTAAATATTTTGAAGATGCCATAAAATTTTAAAATACAAACAACAAAAAATATGATTAATTAATAAAATCGATGATTATGTCCCTCTAAGATGTATTGCTTAAACGTATGTCGCTCAAATGAATGTTTGCATTTACCTTGCTATTTTCAGTTAAATTTACTTCACCAAAACTAGATTGAAAGGTTCCGTAGTTTTTTAAACATACAACCTAAAATGTTGAAATACAATCAAATCATCGAGGGCGTCGATTGAAAATGAATCAATGGTTTTCATTAAAATTTTATGAGTCATTTATCTGGCACACTAACCGACATATCAATTAAAACAAAAACCTTCAATGGTCATTAGGAAAAACTATATACATGCAATGACTAACCTCGACAAATAGGCTTGATGGAGCTTGCATGTCTTGGTTTAAATCAATTCCGCCACTGCCAAAAGATTCCATACATTCAGATAAAGCCAAATTATAATCTTTGTGAAATTTCAGCTAATAATAAATTATTTTAAAGATTATATATTCTCCAACTCGGAAAAAAATTTTATTCACATGTCAATTTATTCAATTTGTTGGTTCGTAAATGGTGGAAAAACTTTTGAACATGATGTGAAATGATATTCAAAATTTAAATTGGTTTATAAATCAACACCAATACGAGTATACTATACGTATATAAAATAAAAATATGTATTATAAATTATAATACCTCTTTTTCTGTTAAAATAGATTTATATTTTGAAGGTAACAAAGAACCATATTTCCACCGTACATGTTTAATACGTTTTAATCTTTCCAAACTAAAAATATATTTAATCTAAAAAACTAAACTTAAAAATCAATATACACATAAATAATCAACGTCCTCCGATTATGATCCAAAGCGGAATGTCTAAAAAAATAAATCGTTAAATTACAAAAAAAAACCTCAAAGAAACTGCAGAAAATACAGAAACATCTTGACTAGTTTGGCTAATATTTCTAAAAAGATAATTTGGTCAAAATAAAAAAATTACACATCCTTTTGATTGTCGGAAAATAATTGGTGCATTTCCTGTAAAATTTCCTTAACAAGTTTTGCCTATAAATGAAATTTTACTATATTTTATAAAAAAAATAATACATTATAATTATAAATTTTGTGTTTTTCTAGGTAGTGCTGATTTTTTAATTCTTTTGAAAGAGTAAATGATTTTTCACAATACATAAAATTCAAATTTAAATTTAACGCAATTCAACAAATTTTATAAATTTTTGAATTTCAACTTTTTATAATTTTTAATTTTGTTATCCATAGATAATGATAATGGCCTTTCATTTTAAATAAACTTAAAAATTTCGCTATTGTGTCATATTTTTTGAAATTTTGTATTTTGTATGACTTTTTTTCTCAAATCTATCCAAGATTCTGACGAGTTTAGTATAAAAGCTTTTATTGGGAACATTAATAGTGTAAGTTCATTTTTAAATATTTATGTATTCATTTGTTTTGTGATTTAATTTAATTTTGATTTTGATAATATTTATTAGTTTTCATTTCATTTAAATTCATTCAAATTTTTGTTACAATTAAAATTTAGAATCTCATATCATATGGGTTTACTTCAATTATCGAAGAAGAGAAAGATGAATTAGTTATAAAGCTGAAAAGTTTGCTAAATGTTCTCGATAAAGTGTTGCAAATGTTTATGAACAATAACAAAATTTACGATGAACAATTGAATAAGTAATTTATAAACCAAGGGCAATAAAAAGATCAACATATTAACTTTTTCTTGATCAGGAGTCACCAATTTGATGGAACCCGTATGGACTCCTGGCTCCATAATATTTTTGACATTATTGAGGGATATTCGAACCACTTAAAATTTTATTTCTATATTTTGGAGTGTAATGTTTAGTTATATTTATATAAATAAAATGTATTTACAAATTTGTTTTGCGAGCTGTACGACGAAAACATTTTGCAACCCTATGCCACTCGACATTTCTCGGTTCTCATCCACCTTGAATTTCTAGTTTAGTTATTTTTTTAATTATATTTTGGGTTTAACTAAATCTCGAGGAGCTTATGGATTATTTTTAACCAAACAATAGAATATCTTTGGTTGGGTTAACTTTTGGGAATTTCATAAACTTTATTTTAATTTTGAATGAAAGGTTTACCGTTAAATTCTAAATTCAAACTTTGATTGCTCTAAATACTGTAAAAATTACTGATATCCGTTTAAAATCTATATTTTACAGACTGACAGCAACTAATCTGTCAAATCTCTTAATTAACATTACAATGTTATTAATTTCATTAAATTAAATTTTAATTTTTAGAATATCAAGAATTCAGAGTGATAGAACCAATGCAATCGCCAACCAAAACCGATTAAAATCCAACTTTGAAACCTTAGATAAAAAATACCATTTACTGGAAGAAACTAATAGACAATTAATATTAAAAAATAAAAATATACTTTCAAAAATAAAAAAAGTGAAAGACGAAGTAATTTATTTTGATACTGTATTTCTCGTATTTCCATTCAAAAATATGTACGGCTAACATTCATTTGAGCGATACATCTTAGAGCGACATAATTATAGATTTTGCTAATTAATGATATTGATTATTTATACAAATTTTAAAGATTTTAAAGATAATTTTGGGACGAGAAAATTTATCAACTTGTTTCATTTTAAAATTTTGAATATTTATTACGGAGTTGCCAGATGTTGTGAATTACCCTAAACCCTAGAGTTTAGGGTCTAGGCGACCGCTTATTACTATTTAAATCATGCCACTATAAAATTTAATAAAAAATACCATTTAAAACCCTCAGGGAAAAATTGTTTTTTTTATTGATTTTTCAAATCTTATGAGCAATAACTCCTTAATCCAAACCCCAAAATAAAAAATACAATTTTACCAACCTAACTTAAGGGAAAAATCACCTCTTTCCAATATTTTTTTGAAAAACACGATATAGTTAAAAGAGATCTGAATTATTTTATGAGAAAAAACCTTTAATTTTTTTATAAATGTTATATATTTAATGTTTTCTTTGGGTCCAAAAAAATATATATTTTGAAATGGGTTCGTACACTATTTGAATCGAGAATCATTGCTCTAGAGAATGGACGTCATATGTACAAACTATTTAAAATTTCCAGGTCCCTTGAGACCGCAATTCAGCTCATTGATAATATTGGGCCGGTATAAATTTTCTATTGTTTAACAAAAATTGAAATTATAGAATAATGCATCACAAAGTCGAATACTTTTTAAAGAGAATGTTTTCAAACGTGATAAAAAGAAAAATGAAATAGAAGTAGATTATTTAAAAGAGCGTATCAGGATTTTAATGTCCCCAAAAAGTGTAAAAAATTTGAACGGTGGTAATATTTAATATTTTTGCTTAAATATCTATTTTATTAAAATATTAACATATATTTATAAATATTGTAAATAGTAAGACACACTAAAAGTATAATTCAAATTTCTTCATTTGTCGGTGGAAACAGGGACCATACTAGAGCTCGTTGGAGTACTACTGGAAAGTCTAAGGATGAAATGATTAGGTAATTTTATGTTTATTCAAATTTTAGTATAAATTAGAGACTTTATTAATTACATCTTTTTAGTTCTATTGCTGACAATGAAAACATTTTCTATCTGAACCTTATTGAATCTTTAGAAAATAAATGTAATGCTCACATGTCAGAAAATTGTAAATTTAAGGAAGACTATGAAAATTTATTAAAATCTCTTTCACATCTTATAAAAAGAATTAAATCAAATAATGAGGTTTGATTGATTCATTTTCAATGTACATTTTTTAGCTTAATGAAGAAAAGGTACAAAAAATGCAAATTGTCGCAAAAAATAGTAATTTTGTTTTTTATCTAATTTTAAAAATCAAATATTAAATTGTAATTAATAATTAAATTACGATTCAATAATTTTTGAATATTACGTGTGAATAATAAAAATTTTGGCAAAGTTAATTATAAAAAAATTTTCATGTAATTCATTAAATATTCTGAGGGACCAATAAAAACTCGATAGATTATATGGTAGATAATTTTACTTTACAATATATATTTTTATTAAATGTTGCGGTTCAATATTTTGGAAATTTTTGATTATAATTTTTTTATTGATTTTATATATGTTTTAAGTTACGTTATGTATGAATTTTATATTCTAGATATACACCTACCAAGTAGCTTTAAAAAAAAGAGTTGCTTTGAATCTTTAATTGAGGATGTAAATAATGTTCGAGCTTGTATGACTTACGAGAAAGGTGATTTTATGAATTATTTGCTCTTTTATCGTACAATATGTGTATAAATGTATGTTTATATAAAATACTTAAACGCTAAGTGTAATCCAGCGGTAACATCTACTATATGGTCGAGAAAACGGTGGTAGGTGGGTATCAACAAAATGAGCGATTTATAGCAAACGTAATATGTTATTAGCAACCTTTTAAAATTTGACATTCTTACTAATTCTGACTAAGAATATAAGTATTGTTATTAAAAATAATGCATTATTAATAATATTATAATACATCTAATAAATATTTTTCAAAAGAGTATTTACAAGCACTGCATTTCACTACTAATGCGTTGATTCTGGAATTTTACAAAACAGAACAGTTATTAGTTTAATAAGGCTTTAATGCTTTTGAAACGAACGAGTATTTTATTGTTTTTCACATGAAATTAATAACGTATATACAGTGCGCGACATAAGTCTTTGGCACCCTACACATTCCCATTAAAAACCACTATAAAGTTAATAATGTGAAACTTGAAGTTGATCTTGACTTGAAACATGAAAGCTGATTTGAATTATTTACAAAACGAATAGTATACGTACAAAGAACTAAAAAACAGAATTCTTATCAACGTGTATACAAGTAGAAATATTAAAAATAATCAGTAAAATGTGATTTTAGGTGGTATTAGGGTAGATGGAAAAAGATTAATATAGTGTGTAGGAGGAAAGTAGGCACTGTATTGGCGAATGCTATATTTTTAGCTAATTAATTGTATAGAATCCGAGATTATAGTTGAATTTGAGGAAGATAAAGAAGATGACCAAGAAATGTATGATAAGCTCCAACACCACTATCCAATCAACTCCAAAAAAAGAGGTAGATGTCGAAAATGTGTTAGTAACGGAATAAAACATCATCTAACAGCAATAAAATGCGATATATTCTTATGCATGGATTGCTTTAAAATATATCATTTGTAATTAACGAGGAATAAATATTATTATAAATGATTTAGTGGTAATTTTTATTTCAAAATATTGCATATTTTTCTTGACATGCAAGACAGGTGTACATTTATATTGAAAATAACAATTTTTAATAGGCTGCATAGGGCTACTTATCCTCATAGTGTAACAGAGCCGAAACTACTGTACCTGAGACACCTCCTCGGGAGCTCTGAGAAATGTTATGTAAATTGGGCCTCATATTTTCCAATATAGTATTTATATTATACAGTATATCTCGGTTTTGGGGCACTTTTTTGAAAAGTGCCCTAAAAACTGAGGGTGGTGATACAATTCTGTTATCTATTAAATTAATTGAACAATGATAGTATTTAATCAGAAAGTTGATAATTCGTTTTTGAGATACATCAAAAAAATAATCATTTATTTAGAAACAGGCTTTTAGTATTAAAAAAAGTATTAATAGAATTGAAAATTTGAGAAATACAGGAATATTGAGACAAGACAATTACATCTTAGTTTTTACATAATATGTGATGAAAAATAATTTAATCTACATTATATTATTAGTATATTAAAATAATCGGTTATCTTATTATTTTCTTTTCGAAAACTTTTTTTTTTTCCCAAATTCATATAATTCCTTAGGACTATAATTATATAAGTATTTGTTATAATTATTAATAAATACAACGTATTTAATACAGAACATATATAGCATAATATAAACATTGGGAAAATTTCAAAACGACCTATATGAAGTTTCACAAAGGGTCAGTTAGATCAGCTCGGTGAGGTGATGGTGACGTGGCTCTGTCATTCTTTAAATGATCTCATTTAAAAGTAGTGATGAAAAAAAATAATTTGTTTAATATAAAATACACTATCACTAATTAAAAATTGTATTAATTTAACCATTTTAAACTTACGCTTTAAAAAAATAGAAGTTATGATTCAAAACTTAACTTGATCGTTAAATTTTAAATTAGAATTAAAAGAACTGTGTGAAACTACTGAAGAAATGGCAGTATCCGGAGAAAATGAAAAACAATGGAGGTTTGAAGCTGTAGGGGTAATTAAGGAACAAGAAAATATAATTGAAGTATTAATTAATAAAATGAATTACCCATGTAATGAGTGTTTGTAAAAAGGGTGGCGCGAGATTCTTTGATTTTTTTACAACAGGTTTTTGAGGTAGTATAATATTCGGTGTCTTTTACAATTAAATATAATTTTTTCTTGGAACCTTTTTATGTTGATGGACTTAGCCTAAAAAAACGTGACGACCACAGCCGTTACGAGTGTAATGAAAATATAATAATATATTATAAATTATAATTTATTAAATTTTTTAGAATTTGAGAGAACAAGGAAAAGATGAAAATATTAATAAAGAAATGAGTATTAAAAGACAAGTTTTTAAAGAACAATATGAAGAATTTTTACAAGATAGAAACTTGCTCAATAAGGAAAAAATTGAATTAAATCAGGAGGTTTAGTAAAATATAACATACCAAAACTTTTAAAATCAATTTTATTTAGAAACTAAAATTTGTATCTGATAAAATGGCATACTTTAATGATAACTTCAATACCACTCCATTGTCAATGAGCAATATTGAAGACTTGGGTGGATCTACTCCAGATACAGGACAGGTTTTGAAGTTTTTGAAAATAGATTCAACCATTAAACTCGATCCAAAGAAGTCAGAGCAATGTAAAGAAGGTGCATAATATTGTCAAATGTTCTTAATAACTGTTGGTTAGAGCAGTGGTTCTCAAACTGGGGGTATTCACAACCTTGGGGTACATTTTAAATTTTTGATGATGAGATGGTCTAAGCCTTATGTATTTACTTGTTGAGTTATGATTTTAATTTTTCTACAAAAAATACAATTTTAAAGTTTAAGAACAACTTTAATAAAAAGTTTAGAACCATTGATTCAGACTATGGATTGTAATTTGCAATCAACTCATAAAATTATTTAAATTTTTTAAATGCGACTTTTTTGATAATTTTATTCGTTTTACAAAAACTCGTTTTCAAATTTGGTAAAATAGAAATAATATAAAACGCCTATCTATTTTTTGTTGATAATGCCAGTAAACCAGTGGTTCCCGATTGGGATCCAAAACTATATACCTGGGCTATGTGAGATTTCAATAAAATATTAAAAAAAATTTATCAACTTTTCTTTATTTTTATAGGAGAATTTTTAATATTTATACAGAGTTGCCAAATGTTGGGAATTTATCCCAAATACTATAATACCGTTACATTATTATTTCAAAAATCCCAATTTTATCCAACTATTAATAAAATTTAATAAAAAATACCATTTCAAATTCTCAGGGAAAAACCATTTTTATCGATAATTTTTGAAAAATCTACTTATCAATCAAACCCCTAAATAAAAATCTAATTTTACAAAAGTTTAATGGAAAAATCCTCTTTTTACAATATTTTTTTAAAAAATACGATTTCACCAAATATTATGAGCTACAATTTCCTAATCCAAAACCCAAAATAAAAATTTTATTTTATTAACCCTGAATGGAAAAATCCCCTTTTTCCAATATTTTTTTTAAAACACGATTTTACCAAATCTTATGATATAAAATTCTTTAATTTTTTTATATTTCAGGTTTCGAGATCAAAAAAAATAAATATTTTGAAATGGGGTACATAAACTATTTGAATCGATAATCCTTGCAGTAAAATCGTTAAAATTTGGCTATAGAATAGGGAGATATTGATATTTAGAATAGTAAATTAACAATTGTAAATAATTTCCATAATTGTAGACGAACAAACTGCGAGTACAAAAGATCCAACGTTACCAAACAATTTAGTTTAAATAAATTTATTTTGAATAATTTCTATAAAATGAACAGACGAAACGAAGAGGCTGGAGGTTTTGATTTATCTTTCATACCGCCCGTAACAAGATACTTTGTTTTCAGTGTACTTGGTTTGTCTTTGATGACTAGATTTGGAATCATCAATCCTTACACTTTAGTTTTGTACTGGGATTCGATATACAAAGATTTCGAGATATGGAGGTTTTTGACTTCGGCATTGTTTTTACCCGTGAGTGGATTTTCATTCTTGTTAAACATGTATTTTTTATATACCTATTCAACCCAATGCGAAAAAATATTTCCAGATAGTCGCCCGGATCAATATTTTTACTTGTTATTTTTCAATTGGATAATTATTACAACATTGGCTCTATTAATAGGAAACCCGTTAATTACATGTCCTTCATTGATAATGGCAATGATTTACATTTGGTCAAAATACAATGCAAATATTATTGTCACGTTTTGGTTTGGTGTAAAATTCAAAGCCATGTACTTTCCATTTGTTCTGATGGGATTGAATCTGGTTATTGGCGGTGGAAATATTGTTTCAGATATATTGGCAATTCTTAGCGGACATTTATATTACTGTTTGGCAGTTATTTTCCCGACAAATTATAAATCTGTAAATTCAATGGGTGTTACATCACCAAATACATATCTACCTTATCCAGACATTTTCCAACAAATCTTTACTAGATTTAATCAACACAATCAAAACAACCAATATTTTACCGGAGGAGGTAGACGATTAGGTTAAATTAAAAATTTTTAATAAATTTATTAAAATTTACATATTTACAATGAGTTAATCTTCTTCGTCAGTAGAACTAAGATACTCCATCATTTCTCTTTCGTATTTGTCATATTCGCTTTCAAAAGTAGAATTCTTATCCACTGTTTCATGGTTAGAGTTGTTTTTTTGTTTTTTTATTTGGACTGGATTTTGAGAGCATTTTTTTGTATTGTTGACGTTTCGTTTGGTTTCAATTTTACTATAATCTTGCATGTAATCTGGCACAGTGGGAAATAAATCGGTAACATTTTCGTTTTCGACGATAATATTGAACATGTAACACAGAGATATCCATTTTTCAGAGATAATGCTTATTTTACCTCCATTTTTATTATGTGTTACTGCCGACTGTAACATGTCTCGATTTAAAAATTTATCTTTTTGGAGTATTGGTATTATTATATGGGTTATTTTGTCGTTAACTAGTTTTGAAACAGTTCCACCTAAACTAATTATCCATTTATATACATAAAATTGTTCAATAATGTTACATTCTTCAAAATGGTACGCAATTAAAAATGTCATACCCTTTAACATTGATTTTCTATATAATTTGATACAGTCGGCTACATTGAGAATTTTTTTGTATTTTCCTCTTTCCTTGAAATATAAATTGTGAATTTTTACTAAAGTCTGAGTCAATGAAGGTAAATAGTATTTTTTCAATGGGTAATATTTTAAGCCGTCATGCCCATTTGAATTATTATTTTCAGTAAAATTGGCAATTTCTTGGTTAGTTGTCTGAGAATCATCTTTGAAAAAGGTGAAAGGTAGAGCCTTGAGTAAATTGGGCGATTCATTCCAAATGTTAGAAACATCATCCACAATAACAACTAGTTCGTAACCGGAAGGAAACAATAGCCTATAAAATAAAATGTACCGTAAGTTACACTTATCGAATGTATTAGCTCAGAGGTGGGTTTGAATTATTTTTCATTTAAAATTATTTTATTTATATTATTTTTTAGTGAAATGAGATTTTTCAGAAAAATATTGGTAAAACCGGTATTTTCCCTTAGGGGTTGGTAAAATTAGGTTTTTTCTCATCAGATTTTACTAAATTGAATAAAAAATGCTAAAAATTTATAATTCACCCCCATTCATCTAAAATTTTCGTATTCACCCCCATGAGAAGCACAGCTGTATTTGATTAAATGTTTTTGAGACGTTAGTGCGGCCTTCGAAAAGTATATGCTTCCAAACCTCTGTATTAGCTGGCCGCCTAAAACAAACGATTTTTTATTTTTCATGAATGATATAAATATTCCCACATTTGATGACTTATATAAATGTGATATACTTTAAATTATCCGATTTCGATTCCTGGTTAACGAGTTCGTCTCGCGAAAGTATGCGATCTGAAAAATACGTTCCTTGTGGGTCGATAAATTTTACTATATGGCTAGCATAGTTACGAGTACCAAAGGTCCAAATATGAAGTTGATAATATTGGTGCAGCATTTTTAAAAATGGATCAAGTCCATATCGCAACTTTGTGTAATATTTTCTATAAAAACTTTCGTTGGGTGATTTCATTGAAAATCTATAAATTCCCTAAATATCAGGCATACAAAAATTTATAAATCAAAAGACTTGCATATTTGTAGACATTTTTAAATTTGTAGACATTTTTAAATTTGTAGTGTGAATGATGGTTTGATCTAAATCTAACAGTAAAATGAGTTTTTTGTCCTTTAACAAAATATTTTTCTCCTTGGTAGCTACTTGTTCAGCGTACTAAAACCAACTAATAATGTTATCGACTGTTTACCTTTTCTGCAAATTTAATACGCGGGTTGTCGTGAATCATGGAAATCATGTTATCGTTGTACCTACTACATAATATAAACTAGAAAAAAAAAACTACTTTGACATGTCAATACCGCAGGTGGCACATAAATCATTAACGACAATTTCATGCGGACATTCTTTCATGATTGCGATATCTTCTCTAAAACGTTTTTAAATTTAGGTCAATAATGTGTTTACAGAAGAGAATAAGAATCGCCATTTTTTTTTAACATTTTGGTAATGATGCAATTTTTTGGAGATTCAATGTTTAGAAATTTTTTATCGCATTTAGTGTTTATTGCAGTAGCTATTGTTCGCCCCTTTTTGAAATAGCCCATATACTTAGTTATTGATTGTATTTTCCATCCTAGGAAAATTATAACCATATCTAATTGACCATTTTTACCTGATTCTTCCGAAAACTTTTTCACGTCCGCCTTTTCGGTGTATTTTGCATATACATTTTGAAAATTTTTATCCATTGTTAAAATATTGAAATATAATTAAAATATCAATGTTGTCAATCGCAAATTTTAAAGTTAGGTTTACTTCAAAATATGGACACAGTTGAATATGCATTTACAAATGAATGCGGTCAGTTTATGATTCATGACAATGAGAGAGCCCCTCAGTTTTATGCCATTTATAATGCTAGGATTGATACAATGAGGCGAAAAATTGAAGAAAATTGCAAGATAATGTTTCCATCAATCGAAATTAAACTATTGGATGAATTGGAAATTGAGAATGAGTGTGTGACGCTTGGTATCATTTGCAAACACATGACGTTGAATCCTAGTGTATTAAAAGACATATTTATGGAACTAGAAATGTCGGGTCAAAAGTTTAATAAAAATGATTTAATTTTTGACCATCTTTTTGGTCCAGGTACATTTCATTTTCAATTTTAATTAATATAATATTAGTTAAAAAAGATAAAATTTCTTTTCAAGCTTCAGTGATACATGAATCTGATTCTTTATCTTTGGAAGATTGTACACAACGAATATCTTTAAATGCTTCTGAATCTGACATTCTTAATTTAATCAACGGGGTAGTGGTGGGTGTGGTTGGAAGAAAAAATAGCAATGGAAAATTTGATGTCAAACAATTTATATTTAGAAACTCCGTTTGTGAAATAACTCACATTCCCATTAAACCAAATAGAAAATATCTTGCATTTGTTAGTGGACTTGCATTTGGATCCGATAAATTTGACCAAATAGCTATGGATTTAATGAGTTTTATGTTTATTATTCAGCTATATTATTTTTAGGCTTATTTATGTTACGTTCAGAATCTAATATTGTTGGAATAGTTGTTGCCGGAAATTTAATAACAAATATCAATTTTAATACTAGTATAAGAACTACCCAATTACTGGAACATTCCCACAATTGTGACTATTTTCTCTCTTATTTGGGTACTATGAAACCTATTTACATTATGCCTGGAATTAATGACATTAGTGACTCTGTTTTTCCGCAAAGACCTATTAATAGTTCGGTTATGCCACATGTTTCCAAATTAAATACAAATTCAATGTTGTCTAACCCTTGCCAGTTTAATCTCGAAAGTGAACAACAAGTTAGGTTTATGGGTACATCGGGAGAAAACGTATATGATACATTAGCTCACACTGCCGATAGTTATGATTCAGATCAATATATTACCCATGAAAATATTTTAAATGCCATGGACAAACATTTGCTATATGGCCATTTATCACCTGGATCTCCAGATTCTCTAGAATCTATACCTGTTTGTCAGGATGCATTTATTATTCAAACCCTTCCCAATGTATATTTTGCTGGTAATCAACCTTTTTTCGCATCTAGATTCTCTAAACACGTTCCCAATTTAAAATTAATTTCCATACCACCATTTTATAATACAAAAAGCATTGCATTACTTGATTTAGCAAGTTTAGATACACGTCAAGTTTTTTTCGAAAGTGAAAAATAAGTATATTTAATTAAGCGGATATTGTAATATAATAAATTTTGAATTGGTAATTTTGATATTAATACATGTTTTGGTTCATACTACCGATATGATTTTGTTAGCAGTATATGCCAAGTGTGCGTCTGCAGTATATTTCTTGAATGAATGCGTATATGAGGAATAGAACATAGATTACCAGGAATATGAATGATAATGTTTTTGAAAGTACAAATCGGTTGATTATGAAGATTGCCAATGTAACTAAAAGTAGCAGCAAAAGTATTAGTCCAAATTTTACATGGGGGAGGATTGGTAATATTCCTCTTACGTAATCTGCCTAAAAAAAATTATTAACACAGTATATAGTCGAGGATTATGTTGTTTTTTATAATCAAAAAATTATTAAAACGTACAGAAGTTTAGAGGCCTTTGTTAGGCCTCTAAATGGGTCATAATAACTGGCCAACAGACCGAGTTAAAAATGTACACTAATACAGTCTAAGTCCTTAGCATTTCCGTTAATATGAAATTTTCCCCATACTAACACCCTTGTTAACATAATGTAATTTTTTTAAATAAAAACTATTAAACGTTCATATTGCTTGTTATTATGAGTTTTTGAATAATACATGACAAAGTAATATACACAAAACATTATTAAAGGGGTCCACATAAGTTTTTTAGGATTCATAAAAGATTTTATCAGGTTTAAATTAGTTACAGATAAAATAAAGTTAATGATGTTTCCGCAATTATAGTCATTATAAATAGATTCTAGATCTTTAGAGATAAAATTTATATATGTATTTACAGCCGAGCCTATCGTACACGAGATTTCTCTTAGGTATTAACGAAATTTTGGTAAAATTGAGCCTCATCCTTCCAAAATGAGCATTTAAAAATTATATTTTTATAATTATATCGAAACTATTTTGTGTGTCAAATATAAACCGTCAAGTCTAGATCCGTGGAGTGGTGGCTAGGGGTATAAAGTATTACGCCTCATTTCCGAAAAATTTCTTAAGTCAGATTTTTGATTTGCAAGGGTCCAGAATGATAGTTCTGATCTGATTGCATCAATGTCATTTCAAAATCAACGAATATGATGCAATTATTAAATAGCACTTCTATTTCGGTTTAATGTATCAAATAAAGGCCAGAATATAGGATCTTAACTGTTGTGTTTATTTCGCTATTTACCATTATTAATATTTATCTATATTTAGTCATTTTGAATTTTACATAGATTGATTCTTATTTGTTTGATAAAACTGTTTTACAGGTTTTATAATGATAAACAGCACCTAGTTCTGCCGATTGCAGACTTTTAT
Source organism: Intoshia linei (assembly GCA_001642005.1). Lineage (NCBI taxonomy): Eukaryota > Metazoa > Orthonectida > Rhopaluridae > Intoshia > Intoshia linei. Next base: position 26,479 of record LWCA01000015.1, on the reverse strand, counting down.
AATTGTGCCAAAAAATAAAATCTTACATAAACTTGTACACTTTTTCACTATAAACAATATTTTAAAGTAATGGTTCCCAAACGTGAATACAATTTTTTATTTTTAAATTTTGAAACGATAATTTAAATTAACAGTAAATAATTTTCCTTGAAAATATGGTTTAAAAATTCCATAAAAACCCTCTTTTCTTGCCGTTGTTATTAATTTGTAATAATAGGTTAGTTATAATGAGTTAGGTCATGGGTCGGCAACTATATACTACAATCGTTTCTCAATAATTAAAAAATTGAAATGTATCATGTGTAAATTTTCAGAAACGGGACCCGTAAAATTTTTTGATATAAAAATTTGGCCTACGAGATGCAAAAGGTTGCCGAGCCGTGAGTTAGGTGGTTACGAAGATATAAATTTAGTATATAATTCTGTATTCACGTCTAAGACATATTTTGATTATAAAAGTGCTATTTAGACTGTCAAGACGTCATTTTGTGAAATCAAAATTTTATTTATGTAATATCAGTAGATAATGTATGAACTGTAAATTTTTAGTTAGTTTAAAATTTTGGGACTATTTTTATTTTTTAAAAAAAGGGTCATTTGTGGTTTTGGCCCTGAAGATATAATTTTTTGAGATTTAAATTTATGACAAGCGTTCATAATTTTAAAATCTGTATCAGAGAGTATATTTTTTAAATTCTAGGATTCGTTTGATTTAAAAAAAAAATTAATTAAGGTTTTTGACCTGTAAGATGTAATTTTGTGGGATTTAAATTTGTGTTAATTTTACCATCCGAAAAAACTAACTGAAATATGGATTTTTTAAAACTCTAAGACACTTATTTATTGAAATAAATCATAACAGACTAACAAACAGTTTTATATTTTATTGTTTGATTTTCAAAATAAGGACAATTGGGGTTTTTGACTCGTAAGATGTGAGTGGGAGGTTGAAATTTATCTTATTATATGTCCCGGAAAAAACTGTAATTGAAATGTGGATTTTATAAAATTCTAAGATAATCGTTATTTCAATAAAGTAGAACACAAACAAATATTGCGTAGCATATTATATTTTATATGTTAAATCGAAATAGAAGTCCGTTGAGACTTAACGGATCACTTAACTTTAGTCAATATCTTCTCAGTTCTTTACAAAAAAATATTATATTTTTCCATTTATAACTATCAAACTGAAATTTGATTTTAATTTAAAAAAAGTTGTGATTTACATCGACAACCACTGTACATAAATTTTGTAAATTATAAAAAATTGAAAAAAAATTTTTTTGAAATATATATATAATTTAAATTTCTCGCAACCTCCCCGGTTGACTAACCATGGTCTAAATTTTAGTTTAATCTAAACCAGGGATGGTAACCAAATAAAATGTGGTGTAGGCATTGTGAGATTAAAATATTAAATTATTTTATGGTGTTTTCTAATAAAAAAATTGTTACTCAGCCCTCCAGTTGAAGCAAAAGCTACATTTCTTGCCTATATTAGAGAAAATGAGTAACATTTTTCATCAATTTTTTCAATGGAATGAACAGGGTCCATGTAATAAAGCTTGTAAATTTAATCATACGCGTAAACCTTGTTAACTCATGAAATCTATTTTTCTTATTAAATTAAATTTTTATAATGTATATTTTTAACACGAAAACGTCTTTTGGCATGACTAGTCTAAAGTTTTGGATTACTACTTTTAGATTAGGTTAAAAAGTATTACCCTTTCTTGAGAAGTAAGCATATCAATAGGTGCTCCTAGATCAGTAAGTATTTTAATTAAGAATGGCAGGCCTAATCCAAGATTGATGTCAAAAACGTTGGACCCAATAGCATTTGATACAGCCATGTCTCCAAACCCTTCACGGGCTACGAGTATTGAACTCATGGCATCCTAAACAATTTGTTTAATGGACGATATAAAGATTATACCGGAACGCTTGTTCCCACGGCTATAAATACAAGACCCATTGTATACTCGTCTATAGATAAAATACAACCTAATCGAGTTACAGCGGTCACCATTGCAAAACTGATGACAGCGATCCAAAATACTGAAACGATAAAACTAACCAAAAAATATTTCCTAAATATAAATGAATATTATGCGATATTAATTAACTTGTATTTTTCATTCTCACAATCAGGAATTGTCCATGAATATAAAACAACGAATGGAAAGGCTTCAATAAAAATAAACCACCTCAAGATAAACTTTAACCAATTCAAGACACCACCCTCGTTACGCACTTTTGTGGAAAGTGGGATTTCTGTTCGAACTCTTGGACAACAATTGCAGCAATACAACTGTAATCCTTCTTCTTCAGAGTGTGATCCTTCAACTTCTTGATCAACTTCAATGTTCTTTTCCTGGTTATTTTCATTTATATCATTGTCTTTGGAAAATTTGACATCATAATCTTCTCCATTCTCAATGACGCTAATTTCCTAATTTTATGTTGGAATTGCCATTATTAATTTTTAAAATTTACCTCGCTTTCTTCTCCTAAAGGTTCAATTCGTACACCAGATTGGAGGGCTGTTATAGTTTTAGAAGACTTCTAAAATAGTTATGCGTTTTATTTACTAAATTTTATATAACAATACCAATGTAACCACAGAATTTAATTTTGATTGACTATTCTTTTTCTCATAGCCATCTGATTTTTGAGAAATTATTGACAAACGTCTAGCATGTCCACCTGGTCCCATAGAAAACTATCAAGTATAATTTTCCAATTGTATTAAATATTTATTTACCCGTTTTATGATTCCTTTTTGCGTCGAATCAGACTTTTCATCTTTATTTTTAAGTTGAAAATTTTCATCTTTTTCGTTACCGGGTGTAACAGATTTTTTTGTTCTAAATGGAAAAATCAATTAGCTCATAAATATAGTACTTTGATGTTATTTTTCCTAGGCAAGTCATTAGTCTGGGATTGAATACCATCATTATTATGTATATTACATATAATAAAAGAAGACAGACAGACTCATAGTGGTAAAAATAACCGTCCAAACTGAAAATTATATAGAAAATAATAGATAATGAGTAAAAAAAGGCGTCTCGGGCTAAAGGTTTCCAATCTAAGCAAAGCAGCTAAAAGTATATTTTTATATTTATATATTATGTTTACTTCTCTCGACAATAAACCAGTAAATGCAATAATTACAAAAATATTGAATAAAGCAGATCTAAATAGTTTATCACTTTAACAATATAAATAAATTACCCCACTATGGTGCCGACGCCAACGTCTGTTTCATACGTTACTCCAACTATCGAGGTAAAAAGTTCAGGTGCAGACGACCCAGCTGCCATAAATGTAGCTCCGGCAACGTCTTCAGATAGATTCATTTTTTCAGATATTGCATCGAGAGATGGAACAAAGAAATCATCGCAAATTATTGCAATAGCTGAAAACAGAATTGTTTAATTGTGAAATTTTTAATTTTACCTATGAACGTAGTCATTATTATGACAATGTAGATGCAAATCCACAGACCATAATAATTATTTTTTTCCAGTTCACATGTATTAATAACATTTATGTGAACAGGAGGTATAGTAGTCGTAGCATTCACTTGCAATAATAAACGACTTTGATGATGAATTTCTACAAAATATTATACATTTAAAAAAAATAAGTATATTGAAAGAATTGTTATTCTGAATCTGGCCCCATACGTTACGATTCGCTGACCAAATACAACAAAACAAATGTTTGTTTAAAAATTGTTTATTAATATAGGATATTAATAATTAATATTATATTAGTAATTAAGTAATACCTTTGTAATGATTTAAATATGGTAAATCTTAAGTTAAATGGCAAGAATTATATTTCTCATGTAAAATTATAGTCAATGATGATATCAGTATTTTTAATGTCTATTTTTTTATTATGTAATGTTTAATATGAAAATAATGTATAATAAAAAATTTTTAAAAAGATTGCGGGTAGGCTAAATTCAGATTTCACCCGAAGATAATACTTTGGTGGTCACAGTTTTATATCATGCATATATTTAAACCAGCACTTCTAAACCTTTCCATTCTTGTGGCCCGGTGAGAATTTAAAAACATTTTGACGCATTACTAAACTGTGAGTACTTAAATTATAAATTATCAGAGGGAAAGTCTCATTATGGTAGTGCTTCCCAAATGGTGCAACTCGGCGCATTAGTCACTAGTACACCGGCAGTTGAATGTAATTTTTTTTAATTTTTATTATTTATTTTAATGATCTATAATTATAGAAATTATAATTATAAAAATGTCTATTAAATCTCTAAAATACATAACTTTTTTAACAATAAATTAAACTTTTTTAGTTTTGATTTATTAATATTGATTACAGAGTTGCCAGATGTTGTCAATTTATCATAAAGCCTAGACGATCGCTCATTATTTAAAAATTACACTAACTAATTATAATCCCACCATTAATAAAATTTTTTTCAAAAAAAGAAAAATGATATGCATTGTAATGCACAGAATTGATATTGAAACGTGACAATTAGTTTTATACTCGAATAAAAAATACTCAATCAGAAAATAACAAAGGCGACCTTAATTTTATAAATTATATTGATTGTTTATATTCTGAAAAACAAGACTAAATTCATTACTTGGTAAAACTATATTGCTAAAATATTGTTAAAATATATTTAAACATATTATGGCAATATGCAATGAATGATAAATCTATAAATACGATGAAATAAAAAATACTACTGTTTGTTTTTTATTGAAAAAAAAAAACCAATTTTTTGCCGTCATATTGTTATGTGGGACGTGTCACATATTATTATAAAGTCATTATAGAAAATTATATAGTTAAAGATCAAATATCAACCCATGAATATAATTTAAAAACGAACTTGACACCTCAAATTAACTGTTATAATGAATACATAGCGCTACAATTACATTGTATAATTAAACTTAACTATTACCTCTGAAATTTGATTGAGGAAACTTTTGGTTTTGGATTGAATTATAATTCATAGATATGTACTTGTTAGTTGACAATATAACCATCAAAAAGAGAACTGAACATGTAAATGTAAATATCTTTAAAAAGACGCAATTGACTATGTCTCTGAATGGCTTATAAGAATTGATAAGGTTGAAAATATCAATCCGTTTCTTTTTTCGGGTGCGTCCGAGGCAATGGCACGCATTTGAATTATTAAGAACTACTAATTTGCTCATCTTGTTAATTTTGTAATTGTACAAGTTTTTTGAGAAAAACTTTTCATATCACCTAAATATTGTGCGTTATTTGTGTAAACAAATTATGTTGTATTATCAATGTGGAATAATAAGCACGTTGAAAATGTCATGTTATCGATTGGTTACATTAAACCAAAATTAAACAATTAATTAAATAAGTAGTCAAGCTAATTGTTAATCATAAGTGTAACCTCATGTGAGTCATCATTGGATTTATTGATTTATAGGTCCAACAAAATATAAATACGGATAAATGTTTAAATTTTTTAAATTTCAGTTGCACAGGATTATAGGTAAATTAGGCTAATTCTGTTATATGTAAACACAATTCATTGTGTGAGCTTAGTTATATCTACCATTTTTCACATTCAAGACAAAGTAAACTTTTACCATTTCTTTTCAAGGAATATTTTGTATCTATTGTACGCCTATTATTTTGAGTATATAAGAGTCCCAAGTTTAATTAACTATCCAAATATATTGACATTCAGATTTGAATACCGTCACAAGTTAAATAGGAACAATTGCAGCCCAATTAAATTATTTTGTATTAAGTTGCTATTCTAGTTGGCAAAAATTTGATATAATAGATTTTCAAACAAATAAAATAATTTGTTTTTGTTCTTTAAATCACAAGCAATTACATTGCAACCGTGGAATTTTATACTCACTACCAAAAAAATATGAAAAAGTGAATATAAATCCGTGAAAATGTGTTATATATTTTTTTTCATATAAACATGATAAATTGTGTATAAACGTGCTAATGTGGGTCAGAGGTATTGATTATCATAATGAAATGTAATTGATAATTAGCCAACATACAATGTTATCTATCATTTAAAAACAAAAAATAATGAAAAAACTATGTACCATTGATTGATTCTGTCAGATAGTAGTGTTATACCGATTTATGACTCATATATCAGTTTGCTAATTTGATTTCGCAACAAATTTAATGTACTGCATATTTAAAATAAATGTTAAATTGATAGAGGCGGCCACAGTCAGTTATTAATTCAGCATCAAATGGAAATATATACATAAAATTGGTCCCTACAAACCCTAGTTAATATTGAAAGGCTACAGAACCAATAAATATAAAATAAAAACGTTTTATGAAAAAAATTAAATTAAATTAAATTGGATTGGATTTTTTTTTACATTTTATTTAAGTCTCACGGACCCCAAGAAATATAGTTTTGAACCCCAATCGGGAATGACCGCCCTAATATATACTATGCATTCTCAATCTTATGAACAATTACCCTTATACGAAAAAAATGTAATTGTTGCACGGATATCGCCCATCTTAAAATTTTGAATCGATTTAATCAGACAAGAACTTGTTTTGCTTGAAACCACCACTGTAAATGAAAAATAGTCCCTAAAAAAATTTCGAACACTGCGTAGTGTCACTTAGCCCTATCAACATCTCCAAGAATCCAGAGTTGATATTTTAAATTTAACACATAGAATCAGTGCAGAAACTGCCGCACAGAGACTCCTCTTCGGCGACTCGACGAAATTTTTGCAAAATGGCCTCATTTTACCAAATTGAGTATTCAAAAAATTATATTATTGAATAACAACACGATTTTGTGTTTAAAATTAAAATTTTAATTTAAGAGAACTCAACTTATGGAGGTGTCTAAGGACTATCTCAGGAGTTCTCAAAGTGGGCGTTAGCGTTCCCAGGGGCGTTTTCATAATTGAGAGGGCGCTACAACCAATATTATTAAAAATATGAAATATATTATTTTTGATATTGTTGACAAAAAAAATTGACCCTTATGTATTTTGCATTATGGGATGTGAGCCTTCAAAATATTTTATCCACTGATGTATTTTGAAATGTCAAGGATATTATTGTGTTATCTAACATTTTACCAGATTGAAAGTGAATTCGGTTTTGTAAACAAATATTGAGTAAAATAATCACGTGGAAATAAATAAAAATAAATAAATATTTACCTTTTTTTTCCATTATTATTGATTTTATAAAAATTATAGTTAATTTTATCCTAGAAGCGCTGACATATACATTTTTGAATTATGGTGGAATAGGGGGCGTTGGTTTAAAAAGGTTGATAACCCTTGGGCTATATGATACTACGAATCGTTTTTTTAATTTTTTTAGCGTTTATTTTTCATTTTCGTGTGGTCTCCAGCTTGTTAGGCGAGGCTCTGTATAGAATAGTGATGATATATAAGAATATAATTTTTTTAATGCTCAATTTGAAAAAATGCCCCACATTTTACAAAAATTTCGTCGAGCTCCGAAAAGGGATCTCGGTACAGTAGATTATTTTGGTAACTACGCGACCTATGTTTCTGCAATTTTCACATTATTAATTAATGATCAACCCCTTCAATTTCATAATAAAATTTATGAGAAAGTCGATAAAAAGGTCGAAAAAGTTTTCTGTGTAATTGGTTAATTATAATCATTTTAATTCTGAATTTTCACATCGCCTGGATATTATTTTGTTGAATATACTAGAACCGTTTCTTTTCAGTTAAAATTGAAATGTATCAGTGTAAATTTTCAAAGACGGGTCAGTATAATTTTTTGATATAAAAAAGTGGCTCACGAAACGCAAAAGTTGCCTACCCATGATTTACATAAGTCAATGTTTGTAGTATGTTATTATTCAATACAGACAATTAAAAACATTAAAAAAAGTATTAAAACATAAAATATTATACTTTGATTCGAACAAATCAAGCAATAGAAATAGATGACATACTAATTAATTTAAATATACTATTCAAAATTTATTAAAATAATAATTAATCTAAATCAAATATATATTGTATAAATGTATATTGTACATGAAAATATTAAAAAAATGAACATTTACAATGGTAGTTCTGCTGTAAAGATTCTAAAATGACACTTGGGCTTCTTGTTGAAATGCAACGCAATACATGTTACCTTAATTTATGACACTATATAAATAAATGTTACATTTTTTCCAAAATTTTGAAATTGAGAATATTCAACATACAGGGTACCGATATTAAAATGTAAAACAATTCCCTCACCTCTATGCACGAGTATAGGTAATTGATATTACCATGATCAATAAATTATAATGTTTAAATGTTTAATATTTAATCAATATTTTTGTCCAAGTTACGTCACTCTATTTAACTTTTATTATCGATGGGCATACCCGATTAATATTATCGGTTTCCATTTGATTTTGAGAATAATTTTAATTTGGTTATTTCTGCGTAATTCATGTTCCCAATTGGATGAAAAATAATTATTTACTTTCTAAGAATATTAAAATAAATTAGTGCCAATAAAATTTTAATTAAGTTACCACAAATCAATTTATAATGTGAAATGGATTCATGGAATATACAATTTTATTCAAATGATTATTTAATTTACGCACATACTATTGATAGTAGTATATTTTGCCAGAGACCAGATTAAAATTGGTAATTTGAGACTATTTATCGAATAGTTTTTTACAAATAACTCTTTCGCACACGTCAACTTTATGGAAAATTGAAACGGAACCATCTCTTTTTATCAAACCCAATTATACACAAAAGTACACAAAAATAATGTTAATCATTGATTTTACTTACGCGATTTGGGCAATATTAAAAATTCACAACGTAGTATTGATCAGTCTAAGCTCTGTATTTATTTTTAAATACTACTCCAATTATATTTTAATTACGGTGTAAATATAGTATATATTTATATGATGCGAATACACCTTGACTTGGTGTATTTGTACTCAAATCAATTTTTAATTAATCGATACAAATATGTTGCAGATATTTTAATTTAACGATATTCATTTTTAAACCAAATTTGGTGTAATTGATAATAAACACTAATTAAGGTTTAAATCTGTTAAAATATGAATGGTGGGACCGTACAAACTTAATAAACTGAGGGTAAGTCGGATAAACTTTATAAAATAAAAAAAGTATCTAAAAATTAACAAATATTTGTTTCAACCAGACTGGAGCCGTACTAGAGCATTACACTAATATAATGAGAATATATTTTGTAAAACGAAATTACAAAAGGTTCACTACATTCTGATATTTGAAATATTATAAATTTGTATTTGTCAATTTGATAAAAAAATACAATTTCAATCATCATAACTGATTATTAAACATGTAACTTTTTGACAATTTGACTAAAGTAATACATTAATAACCAAAATTCTCATATTATTAATTTTAATTGATAAAAATTGCACAAGATAAACAATAAAATATTACCTTCAAACTTGGTCATCCATAATTACTTGACTATATTTTACTTGATAGACAAAATACTGATGTGAAATTTTATTAAAAAATTATATAGGTTTTTGCTACTAACATTGATCTTTCAATAGCTAGACTTTTACAAAACATTTTAACATTGCTCCACTTGTCAAGAACTCGCTGTTAATCTTGTTTTGATGAATTGCAATTTTCAATTACACATTCAAATTAAATATATTAAGTAAAAGTAACTTACCAACTTTATACGGGTCAATTTATGCAAACATTCAAAGTAAATATGCTCTTATTAATGGGCGTGGTAACTAAACATATGTAATTCTCCAATTTCTTTAAGCATTTAAATTGTGTTACAAATATAATTTATGATAATTTAAATCAAATAGATTACAAGGGAAATGATGATTCTACATTGTATAACATGTGGACATATTTCATCACACGTACAACCTACATCGGGATGGACAGCTATTTTTTTGTGGCTTGGCATTCAATCTACATTTTTATTAAACTTGTTTGTAGGCGGAGTTATGTTTGGCTTAGGTAGCCAGGGTCACGCTTTCTCCGTTCATTAGTTTCATTGTACAAGTCTCCGTTACGGGTCCGTGTATGGGTTTGAGTAAGACGTCTAATAAATTCGAAACTTCATTTTTTTTATTTTATATTTATACTAGGTTGACTGTTATGTACTACGTACAAGGACCTAGCTTTGCCGAAGGCACATTTTTATTATACTTAAAAAATAAAATCACGTTGAAAATCTAATTTAAAAATCCTACTATTCACTATTATCAATTCTTAAAAGGAGTGGTTCCAAAATTTGTGGCAGGTGGAACCATCATATCACATTACTTTTTACTTTAAAGTGAATTATTCCATTTTAATTTTTTTTGTGAACATTTGCGTAAAGAATTTTAAAAACAATTGTTATCCCATTTTTTTAATTTATTAGACAGAATGTGTGTATAATATTAAAAATAAAGTAAAAACAGTCCAATCCTAAAAATTGTCATAAATAGCATAAATTCCAGAAAAAATAAAATTATACAAACCTATTTTGTCATTTTTAATGTGATGAAATATATTCAGTACCAATTTAATAAATATTTTAAAATACCAATTACATATATGTATGCAGGTATTGGAATTAATTGATTGCAACCAATTTAATTGCAATTAATTGATACAATTATTGAAAATAAAATCAATTAATTGGTTTTTTGAAATATAACAAAATTTTAATTACAATTTTAATTGAAGATTGACAACAATATCATAATCATTTTTAAAAAACTGGTCATGTGGTTATAATGAATATACTAGGATGCTTTTGTTTTAAGTATATAACAGTCAAGCTAGTAGGTTAAATAAATCATTTTTTTTATTTTTTCATATCGATATATTTAATTTTTGATCTTCAAGTACATAATTTTTTGCATTAATTTCATTTTTATTTTAGCTGACATGTTATTCAGTTCCAGTATAAAAGATATCGTTTTAAATTTTTTCACAAAGGTATCTAATAATGAAAATGGATACTCTACCGTTTTATTATTTGACGGATAGTTATTTAAATAAAGCTGGACACACACACAAACAAAAATAGCGTAGCATATTATAATATTATATAAGTTAAGATATTTAACCCTTTCAATCTAAATAAGTTTTGTGGTGCTCAACACATGTCGATAATTAAATTTGAATTTTTTCCATCTATAATTATCTAAATATGAAATTATTAAAATATGACTAATGTTGCATTAATATGTAAATTATTTCCCTAAGGACTGATAAAAATAATTTTCAGTTTATATAGAAAAAAAATTATACAGGCCAATTCCTATTTAACGGAATTCCTCGTTAACGAAAAAAAATCCTGATTAACGGATTGTGAATTTTTCTAAAGTGCAAACATTCTGTTAAATTAAAACTTAAAATGACTAGCATCATAATTATTTTTAAGCTGTTTTAGTTCAAATTAAAATATTAAGATACATGTACGTAAAATCTTATATTTTTTGCTTGATTAATGATGATAATAATGATTGATTATTCATTATATGAATGAAATGACCTGCAAATATAGGTTAAGTGGAATGAGAATCAAAATTTTTTCATTTTTTTAATACAGTGGTTTCCGGTTTAAATAGTATACCTACCCCATTTAAAAATATTTATTATTTTGAACCCCAAGGGAAACATGAAATATAAAACATTGATGAAAAAATTAAAGGTTTTTCATCATTGGATTTTTTATTGAGGGTTGGTAAACTTTTATTTTTATTTTATCTTTGGCTTTGGATTAGGAAAAATGTTGCTCATAAGAGTTAGTAAATCGAATTTTTCTAAAAAATATTGGAAAAAGAGGATATTAGGCGTTAATAATATTGGAATTATTATTAATATTATATAGTTATATTATAATATTATTATTATTAATGTCGGGATAAAAGTGGGATTTTTGAAATAATAATTTAGCGGTTGTTTAGGCTTTGAGATAATCAACATCTAGAAACTCTGTAATAAATATTAAAAAAATCCTATAAAAACATATAAAAGTTGACCAAAATTTTTCTATATTTTATTTGAATCCCACGAACCCTCAGGCATATAATTTTGAATCCAATCGGGAATTACTATTTTAATGTATAGATAATTTATAAACAATTCCTGCTTAACGGAATGAGATTTTTTTTCAGGACCAATTATGCCGTTAACGAGGAATTAGCCTGTAGTTTACAAAAGTCAAGTTTTAAAGCATAAATAAACGTTTACAACCTTATTTACAAAGAGTAAAGTGGAAGGGTTAATTACAATATTCAAATTAAATCGCTTGAGTCATGAATTATTTCATTATAAATTCTAAAATTAAAAATAAAAATCAATTTTTTGAGGTTGCAATTTATGATAATGATCAATAATTTTAACTTTGTTAGATTAATTTTAAAAAAATTCTAAAATTCTTAACAAAAGTAAAAAAAAGGTAATTTGTGGTTGGATTGTGAAATTCACATTAATTTCTGAACTGGAAGATTGGTGAGAATTTTAGGGTTTGAAATTTTTGAGATGTGAGCTCTCAATATATGCTTCACACATGCAGACAGAAAAACACACATTTTTCGCAGGTATTTTTTACGTGTATACATGTTACCGTTTATTAAAACCTTTATTATTTATAATATTAAAAGTTTTTTTTTTAAAATTTTTTATACATCATACTTTTTTAAATAAACAAATAAATAAACGGAAATAACTTTTTAACTGTTTTACGTTATATAAGAAAGGACAATTGTAGTTTCAAACTTTTAAATTGACAATTTTGTTATCTTATTAACATTTTTCAAAGTGAAAGTTATAATTTTTACGATTTTAAAATATATATCTAAATGTAGATTTTAAAAAATTCTAGGTGTTGTTTTATTTTTGAAAAATGAGATGGGTAATTTATGGTTTTTACCCTGAAAGACTCAATTTCTGATATCTAATTTGCTATAAAATCTAATCCTGGAAAAACTGTATTAGAAATTGGTGTTTTTAAAACTTTACACATATTACTTTCGTAAATAAGATGGAATAAACAAAATTCAAATTAAAAAGCTTGAACCCATTTTAAAAATCTTCTAAAATCTTCTTTAAAATTTTTATACACAAAAAATTATATATACAAAAAAACCAAATTAAAAAGTTTAATACATAACTTTGTATATTATTTTAAATTTTCTACTAATATATCCTTGTCTTTGAATGAAGATTTAGTAGGAACGTACAGCATTAGTAATATTGTAGTAATTAGTCCTAGAATACTGTATATGACTGCTATTATGACTGGATTTGATTTTTGCTAAAATGAGTATGATTATTCAAACCATTAAGTATGACATTAAAAATTTAATACCCAATAAACAATTCCGGAACCAAATACCAGGCCCAATCGTGTAGAAAAAACAAATAAAGAGGTTCCTTTTCCTCTTAATGACACTGGAAATTGAAACGGTGTCAATATATATCCCAATGAAAAGTTCATTCCTAAGGTTAGTAGTCCATATACGCCAACTAAAAGAATTGCTACGGAATCTATAATAAGTTTAGTTGTATCTTCCACGTTATATTAAATTTGAAGTTTGACCCTGACGGACTCAAATTAGGAAAAGTAAACATAGATAAACACATCCCACGCGAAAAAAAGTATTAAAAATTCGGTTTGTGTAAATTCTATGACTGTTAATGTTTTAAATATAAGGTATATAATACACTGACACACACATATTAAATTTTATATACATTAAAGCTGTGGTTCTTTATTCTAATACTGACGGATCCCATTTCAAAATATTTATTTTTTTTGGACCCCCAAGGAAACATAAAATATAAAACGTTTATGATAAAATTAAGGGTTTTTTTATATAAAATTTAATAAAATCGGATTTTTTACTTAAGAATTCATAAAATTGATTTTTATTTTGAGGTTGGAATAAGAGTTTTTTCTCATAAGATTTGGTAAATCGTGTTTTTCAAAGAAATATTGGAAAAAAAAAATTTTTTATTTTGGTGGTTTGATTAATACTTAATTTAAATCGATTTTTCAATTGAGGGTTTAAAATTGTATTTTTTATTAAATATTATTACATTTTATTAAAGGTGGGATAAAATGGGATTTTTTAATAATAATGTCATTAAGGCTTTGGGTTAAATTCCAAAAATCTGGCAACATGGTAGAAAATTTTAGAAATTTTCCTATAGGAGATTAAATTTTATATTCTATAGCTATAGAATCAAGAAAAATTTGATAAAATTTTTTATTTGATTCTCACGGACACACGCATATTTTTTTGGAAATCGATAAAAATTTTCTATCAATGTTACATAATAATAAATCAGCGGGGTCATACTGTACAATTATACATGATAATAATCATGATATGATGATATTGATTATTAATTACTTGCTTCAAGAAAAGATAAAACAACAAAGGAAACAGTGGCAGAAATCAAATTAAATGTGATAATATATTTTTTTTTGACTTTGACATTAAAATTATACATAAAATAAATGGCAATAGTGGAAAACAAGTAGGTACAATTGAAAGCAGATACCGTCACATATACATTCTGATAAAAATACTGAGAACTAAAATTCATACCATAACAAATTGTGCTAGTAGTGAATCTAATAGCAATTATAATATTATATATTAATAAATGACTAGTCCAATGAACGTGTATTAATTACCCCATAATGTATAGAGCAAGAGCTTTTTTTCGCATTGGTTTATCGTTAAATATATTGATTATTCCAGATCGAATTTTCTAATAATCAATAGATATGAAAAATGCATATTTTTAAAACATTACATTACATTATCTTAAACCTATTTTATCAGTAATTAAAACTTATATAAATATGGTGGAGACATTTTTGAAAGAACTGCAAAAATATTTTAGATAAAATTAAAAACTACTACTCCCACCAACCAATTTACAGATTTTAGCTTTTAGGTTAAACTGAATTGCCAAAAATAAAAAAGATTACCTCTAACAAACTATAAAAAGGCTGACCGATCATTTATTGATGTCTAATTAATGAAATATAAAAAAATCTATTCTGGGCTCATTTACTCCCTACTTTAAAAAATATCACTTATATGTCTCATACATAAAAACCAATATAAATAAATGTACTAATTCACTTTGATCTGTAGCATCTTTATCAAAATTTAGATTTTCTTTGATTTCAGATAACTTTTGCCATGATTCTGATTCTTTCATTAAACTACAAATTGTAGTACAAAATAAAATCAAATATAGATATAATATCATTTCAGTCATTTTTGAAAATTGAGCATAATTTTTTTCAAAATTAAAGTTTTTTTGCATGGAAAAATCAACTACATACTGTATTATGAAATACCATCTTTTTTAATTTAAAAATTTAATCATCCTAAAACTGTACATTTTCCCTTAATCCTTCTTTAAATTTAACAGTGACCCTAAAACATTTTCGATTATTATAATTAGTGAAACACCTTTCACCGCTTCGAATTAAAAAAATTTAATCTAAACACCATTTAGTATGATATTGTCATTTTTTATGCTACATAAACTGAAAACTCATACTAACTATTTTTAACAAATTTTATAATTATAAATTAAATGCAGTCAGTGTAATATAAATTGTCAAGTTTTACTAAAAATTTGTTAAATGGTCTCAAATGTAATTACTCAATACAAAAAATTAAAAATTGACTTAAAATTAATATCATAAAAGAAATGTCATTATTTTATTTTTCTTAAGGTATTGTAATTACATTAATAATGTGCTAAAGGTAAACGATTCAATCAGATTCATAATTATATTAAAACATTTTTTCATATTAGTCTCTAGTTATTTCACAATATATCAATTAATCAACTTAAGATTAATCATTTGTTATACACATTATTATTCCTAACATTATTTATTATTATTATTTGTGTTTATCATATATTTTTCAGATAAAATACATACAAGGTTTCATGCGAAAATAAATCATAAATATCATAAATTATTCACAATGTTTCTTTTTGTGTTATTGTACCATATATTGTTATTATCAAGTTTTAAAAATGATTATTAATAACACGTTATTGTTAATAACCATGAACAATAAGCGAAATTTTTTAGTAAAATAAATTAAAATTTAAATGACAATGACATGATCTTATAATAAATAAAGGACGTAGCAAACCAACATGATGAGTTTGTACGTTTTAATTGCTAACCATTAAAAATTACCAAAGAATGCAAATGCAGGACAGAATAGTGGTATTGCTGATGATTAAAGTTGCATGTTTCCAATTTTTGATGAAATAATATATTCCTGCAATCGATGTTAAGCCAATACTCCAAGAAAACACGACTAAAATGTTTACGTTGAATCTCTTATGTTCTGAAAAATTTTCAAGACCTGGGAAATGACGATATTATAAATAAATAAATTAAGAGCATACCCAGTATCCAAAATATAATAAATGACGACATGTCAAATAAACTAGAAAGCAATCGAAATAATGAGTAAACGTAAATATTTGGAGAAAACACTATAAGACATCGAGATATATAACAAAATAAATAGCTGAGAAGGCTAGTATACTTGCGTCCGAATCTATAAACAGTTACAGTAAGATTAAACGAAAGAAGAAAACCCCCGTACATTAAAAAAACATGTCAACATAAGGCGACAAAAGTAATGCCTTCCTTACGCTCAAGGGTCATTGAGAATTCTAACCTACAGGAATATTTTTATGATGAATAATGTGACAATGTGACATACACTAGCTAATGATAAGATTAGAATAAATAAACATTTTGCAAATGTCGATTGAAAACTTTAAGTACCAAAATTTATCATAAAAAAATCTCAAATTTTCAATTAACGACTGGATAACAATAATAATTGTATATTAAAATAGTTAACCTATCTGCGAACCAACCACTGAATAGACTTGACAGTGACATTCCAATAGCGATAATAATATTGAGAATATAAATGAATTTGGTTCTATCACATACTAGAGACCACTAAAAAATTATTAATTGGTAAGTATTATATAATTACAAGTGTATATTACAATGGGTATAATCTATTATAATGTATTATTAATAATATTAATACCAAATTAATATAACGCATTATAATACATTGATAAACAATTCTTTTAAACCGTTGGGTTCTAATAAACATGTAGGGTTCACTAAAGGGATCCCTAATCGATTTGAAATATTAGGGTACATAAAAAGTTTTCACGTGATTGAGGAATCGGGACACTACAAAAAATTTGTTATCATAGATTAATTTATCATAAAGTAAAAATAAATAAATAAAAAAAAGTATATAACAAATTTATGCAATGAATAAATAAACATGTTATTTTTTTAGGTTCGAATGAGAATGTGAATCAAGATATCCTTCTTAATGGGTGTCTACTTAAATCCAAATACTTTAACTAAAATCTAACCATTTTTACTAAAATCCAACTATTTTTACTAAATCTAACCATTTTTACTAAAAATCCACTTTTACCAAACCATAAGGAAAAATTCAGTTTAACCAACCATTTAGGCAAAATTCCAGTTTTACCAAACTTTTATGAAAAATCAAGCTTTACCAAACCTTTAGAGAAAATTCCATTTTTACCAACCCTAAAAGGAAAAATCAAATTTTACCCTATTGCAGAGTACCTCATAAAAAATCAGCATCACAAACAAAACAAAAATTCCTAATAAAGTTCCTAAATAAAAGGATTATCCATAAACAGATGTTATAACCGCTTTAATACTTACTTAAACTTATGATGAAACAAATAAAAATTTTTAAAATAAAATTAAAAAAAATTTATTCATTATGGATTTTTCTGTCCTTGAAATATTTTATATTTGCTTTATTAAATCTTTTTAGTGGTCTACCTCGCTTTCCAAGTGTTTTTAAATGCAAATTCACGGTTACATCCCATTTTCTTTTTTATGAAGCACATGGATAACGTAATAGCATTTATTTTCTTAGAAAATATTTTTCAGCTGTACTTAGTTAATTTCAAAGTAGGTAAAAGTGAAATTTTTCCTTAGGGGTTTGTAAAACTAAATTTTTTCCTTAAAAAGTGGAAATTTTTTATATTAGATTGATTTAGCAAATATTATCATTAGTATTCAGCGTGAAAGCATGATTTAACTATTCAATTTATCGATATTTGGAACACTTTCCAGTAAAGTATATTTAAATTATTTCTCTAAATAATGTGCTGATACGACTAATTAATCAAAATTTTCCAATTTAAAATAATAGTTAATTAAATATATGTATGCCAATAATTACATCTGTACTTATAGTTTTTCCAAATTCGCTACCGAATGTCCAATTTTGACATCCTATATGAAAATATAAAGTATAATATTTTTTTAGTAAAGGTTACTCTCAATTACATACAAATCCTTTATTTTAACGTTGACGTAGCATCTACCGTCAAAGGTTGAATTATGATTGACAGTGTTAGAGAAATTTTCATTCAATACTGGAGTACATTTGAAATCGGGTACAGCATAAGCTAGCAAAATATCGATATTAAGCCAGCCAAAGTTGACGGCTGCAATACATAATGAAAATATAACAAAGTATTCATTGTTAAATTGATATTTTTCCAAAGACTTGAACCAAGAATTATCTTTTTTTTTCAAACTCATTTTTGCAAGAAATTTAAATGTTAGTGTTGAATAAATAAAAAATAAAAATTAGAAAGCATATTTATGTTAAATAGTTATTTATTGACAAAAGTGGAAAATCTACAAACTCAAATCCCTATAATTCGTAACCAAACTGATATGATCAGAAGTAATTAGTTTTCTTCGTTCTTGAAATTCTACAAGTTTTGCAGTAATAGCAGCTATAGCATAGTTTTTCATTTCTCCACTCAACAAAGTCCCGTCCGTATAGTCCTAATAAATATATAGCGAATAAATCATGAATTATTTTATAATTTATAATTTTAATTGTACCTTTCTGATTTGGTTCAATTTATTATCATTTTCCATAAAAAATGTTAGATACTGATAAGCAACATCAACGCTACAATCTCCACCAAATTTTCTGTGCTCATCCACGGTATCTTTTCCACCGGAAAAAGCGTACTTGTTAATTTTATTTTTAATATCTTTTGGAGAATCACTCAGAAAAATGGACGTACTATTGTCACTTGAGCTCATTTTTTCCATGGCACCTTGTAGAGAGGGTATAAATTTAGATAGTAACAATGATGGTTTTAAAAATCTCAATTTAGGCGCCACATCACGAGACATCCGAAAGAATGGATCCTGAAAAAACAAAAATATAACATTTTAAAACATAACATACTTGATCTATCGCACACGGAATGAGACAACGAACGTTTTCATTCGTTCTAAAAATTTTTTTATACATAGCTGAAAAACAAGGAGCAGCTTCTATTGCAGGAAAAGCGCATTTCCCTATAGAATCGCTTTCTTTAATTCCAAATATTGCCTTAACTTGATTCAAAGTTATATGTTTTTGGATCGACAATACGGTAGGATAAAATAATGGGTTTTGGCTAAAATTGTATAACTAATAATACAAAAGTACTGCATAGCCATTGTATTGATTTGGACGTATACACGGTTTATATTAAAACCCACTGCCAATACATCTTTAATGTTTTCGAATACGTACGATTCCATTTCTTTTAAACTTATATTTTTCCATAAATACTTTTCGTCGTCAGTGAATTGGATAATCAGAGGTGCATTAAACACATCTTGTAGCCATCTAAACAATAATAATGTAGTCTGGAAGAGTTCACTAAATTGGGTAGTTTTTAGATGTTGAATTTTTAATCGCTTATTGTGATATACTAGATAAAACACGACGTGGATGCGCAATATCAATGTGGTAACCGTTATTTCAAATAGTTAAGCAAAATTGAATAGATATCCATTATGCTAGCGTCACCACGGTAAAATCATCAATTTTATGAGTTATTTTCGATATTGATAAGCTATATAAAATATTTTTTACCAACATTGATATTGCACATCCATCGTGGATGTTATTGAAGAGTTATATTTGGAAAAGCTTCAAAACTATTAGCCACAAGATTGGATATTTTTTATTGAAATTTGGATGATTTTAGTTTAAATTAATAGGAAAAAATTTTCCATTCGTTCTGTCATGCATAACTTTTTATAATTGCAAAGTAAACTTTTTTGATACGTGTAAATACGAAAAATTAAAAATAAAGTGTTACTTTGTAAATATAAAGGGAATCAAATGACCAATATGCAAGGAGGCAGATGAGGGTCCGCGCCCAGTATACAGATAAATCTGTTTCCCTTCTTCATAAGCAGTTAAAATTAAATCGAAATCTCTAAAATATGATAAAATTATTGTACAAATATCAGATAAACCTATGTGTAAAAAAATGACCACGTCTCAATAAATGATGAACCGGTTTGCCAATAAGCCTTTCAAAGCGTTTAATGAGAGCATCGTCTATCGTGGACGTTCCAAATTTAACTAAATGTAAATTTGCAAAAACG
Organism: Intoshia linei; assembly: GCA_001642005.1. Taxonomy (NCBI): domain Eukaryota; kingdom Metazoa; phylum Orthonectida; family Rhopaluridae; genus Intoshia; species Intoshia linei. The sequence goes on along the minus strand of LWCA01000015.1, from coordinate 5,887 downwards.
TAATTTAAATTATAAATGTAAAATAGAAATTTACCAATTAATTTGTCATAATTAATCCCGTGTGAATTACAAGCCTTTACCTCCCAAGGAGTAACTAAATCTTCATCCATTGTTGACAATAAAGTTTATGAAATAAATTTAAACTTGAATTAAATTCGTATTGGTATGTTGATTAAACATTTTGATGATTTTGTTTTGAAAACGGCTAATTTACATAAAGAAAATCCTTTCAAAGTATTTAATCATGTCTATTTAATATATTTTGTAGTGTAGAGCTGTTTTAAAATATAGACCCACTGAAAAAGAAACGTCATTAAAAGTTACTGACGATAAACAAGTATTCAACTTTTAGGTATTGAAATTTTCATTTACACATTTATAGTGCTGGAAATATCGCGTGAAAAACAAAAAAGACCTGCACCAACTTATCACGTACTATAGTTCACTTGTTAGGTTATGGAATTGTAAAAAATGATGCATTAAAATTATAATTTTACTATTATTGTTATTTTAATTGGAATATTTATTTTGAATTTCTTTAAGTATCCTTGCAGCGTTGTGGTGCATTTCATATTTCTTTTCATCATCATCACATTCAGCGTCATAAAAGTTTGAAATTAGAGAAATCATTGTTTGCTCTAATTTCATGAAATTTTTTATTTTGTCATCGCCTATCGTCTAGTATAATATTATTATCTCTTATCATAAAAATTAGTTTTACTGTGGATATACTCAATTGATGGGCAATTTCTTCTGCTCGTTTAATGATGGACTTAGGGAAAGAAGTAATGTTAGAAATAAATATTCCATAATTTTCAACGTTAATCATACTACCATAATGTAATTTTCTATCGAAATTTAATTGAAATTTCCCATCGATTACTGTTGATTTCATTTGAAAATGATAGCTAAGTTTTTTAAAATTATCAAAAACAATTAATTTACTTTTGTAGGTGTTTATTAACCATGCTTAACAAGCAAATTTCATTGAAATGTGTGGCAACAATTAAAAAACTCTAAATATCAAAATGTTACGTGAAAAAAATTAAAAAATGAAATTTACCTTTTTTTTTAATAAATACAGAATTATTGCAATGGCACACGCTACTCCTTCTTGTAAACTAGTACCTATTAATGGTCAATTACAAGTTAACATGATTGCTGTATATAATTTTACCTCTTCCCAATTCATCTAATATTATCAACGAATCTTGGTCACAATTTTTACATACATAATTTAGTTCCTTCATTTCATTTGTTACAGTGGAACAATTGGCTAAAATATCATTGTCATTTCCCATTCTGGATAGTATAGATTTCCTAATTTTTATTGATGCAAAGGTTGCTGGAACATGGCAACCCATTTGAGCTATTATTTGGATAATTGCGATCATTTTGAGATATGTCGATTTTCCACTCTAAAAAATATCATTTTCAATTGAATTTTAAATGAAGAAACAGGTTACAAGTTTCTTTTTTTTAGGTAAACAACAGAAAGAAGAACAAGAAAATTTGGCAATTGAGTGGTAATAATTACGATGAAAAAAAAATATTCAAATATATATAATCAAAAAAAAAGAATGAAAATTCAACTATTTGATGTTTATTTATTTTTTTATTATTCTATTGTATTTTTCATTTTCTTTGTATGTTTATTTTGTGAAATTAAATCAAAATTTATGATAACTTAATTTAAACTGAAAATATCAAGTTTTTTTCAATTTGATTGATTAATAACCTTTCTAATATCCAAAAATAATTTTTTTGTCAAGTCTTTCACTTGCCTAATAATCTTAGAGCAAAAAAAATCCCACCAACAATCTTTTTTACTAGAACGCCTCGTATTCCGTCCTGGTTTAATCTGTCCTTGATTCACCTAAGACCTAGGCCCTTGGTTTGTGGGGTACTTTTCAAAATTCGTTCATAAGCGAGGTTATACTGTGCTTTCATAACAATAATATTTACTTGTATAGTTATGGCAACATTAATTATACGTTTAAACTTTAATGTTGCAATCGTAACCTTCATTATCGCAAAATCATTATATTATTTTTTTAATAAAGTAATACTTAAAAATAATTGGATGTAAGGCAATTAAAATTATGGTTTCTAATATTTTGTGGAATTAGCGATGAATAGCGTAAATATTACATGTGAATTAAAAGTAAAAATTTATAAATTTACTTAAATATTAATTTTGATAAACTCTAATCATGATGCTAACTATTATTTTAAAATTTACCATATTAGATCCTGTAATAATCATTCCAGTTTTATCTTGATTTAAACTCTAAAATAATTTAATTTTTTTTGAGCTAAAAATCATATTTTAACCAAAATTAATGATTTATAACAATAATCAGTAATTATCAACGTTAGATATTTCTATCAATAAATTTCAATACAATTTTTTCATTTTTCTGACATATCTTATTAATTAAATAATATATATATGTATATTAATTATAAAAATAACTATATTAAATGTAGAATAATTTAAATTTTATCTTCGTCCAAAAGTGTGATATACATCAGACGTGTATCATAGTATTATAATCATATAGTTATGAAAACAAAGATTTACATTAACCACTGATTGGGAACCTATTTAAGAATATGTACCACAAAAAATAAATAATTTTTAACTTGGGCCATTAAAATTAACTTAAAAATATGTAACGTAATTATTATTATATTTTAAACTATATTATTAGATATTTGTAAATCAGGCATTGCGTTCATTATGGCATGCTTAGCATTTTTTATAATCAATGTTTCTCCAAATTGAGGCCTAACTATATTAAATGAATATAGACATTGTATATTATAATATATGTTTTACCTGTTCCATTGTTAAAACTATATTTTGCAAAACAGCACAATATGTCTAATAGATAAATATTATCTGTAATATAATACAAAGAGTAAAGTTTAGGTGCCACTTTTTCAATTAATTCTGTTACAATACTATGATAATTAAATTAATATAAATGTATAATTTAAACAATTAATATAATAATTAATAATAAAAAAACAATGATATTACCTGTTTGAAAGAAAAAATATTTCTTGAACACATTGAGATATACGAACTATATTTAAATTAATGTAAAATAATAGTTATTTGAATATTTACGGTTAAGTATAATCTAAAATATGACTGTATTTGATTATTATTACTTAAATACCAATTCATCAACTGTAAATAATATAAAATTTCTCTTTCGCTGAACTTTTATAAAATCGCTTGGTAATTCAACGTTTGCGTTGTCAACTGTAAGTTTTATATGATAACCTCGTGTTGTATTATAAGCTAACAGCAATGGCAGTTTGTGATATTCTCGAAGTGAATTTATAATATCTAATTTATAACCAAAATTATATTATATATTTAAATTTTAATCATCTTACCGGGTGCATCATTTACAAGTTCGATGTACATTTTTCTAGTAATATCCAAGTATCCTATTGTTGCAAAAATATGTATTCAAATTATCAAAATTTTGAAGATTACCGTTGATATTATTCTAAATTCATACAAATATTTTAATTTCCCAATATATTTACTTTTATGCAATGACATTTATTTGTTCTAAATTTAAGCGGTGCATTTGAAAATTGTACTTCCGATTGCATATATGTGTTTAGTGTTTCCAATATATCAATGATGTCTTGTGAGCTCACAGCCTAATTTTATGTCAATAAAATTTGTAATTTATCCCAAAAATATAAAAACAAACATTTCGAATTTCAATTATAATGGGACTCTGAAATTCTTGTGTAATTTGTTGTAAAGTAGTGCAAATTTCTAGGTTTTGTTTCAAAGCTATTAAGCCAGAAATTTTGTTTTCAATAGATTTATTTGTATATAATTCGGATTTAATAGAAAATAGAGGTAATATTATTTTAAAATCAACAATTTTCTTTAAAACATTACAAACTTGACGTAATTTATCTTTTTTTGTAACTAATTCTTCAACAGAATTTTGGCGGGATATTATTGTATCTCTGTCTAAAGTGTAACGGTGATAAAGCTATTAATGTAAATAAATATGTCTAAGTGAATATACTCGTTAAAGGACTCAAAATATTTTCTCTCAATAAGTACATGCCAGACTTTGTTTCACATCCATTTAATACATCAATTAACGTGTATTTTTGTAGATTGTAGTTAGATTTTATTAATTCCAAATTTGAAACTGTTACACTATCTGAAATTCAAAATTTGAATAAGACTTAAAACAAAAATTACCTATACTGCAATAATCTGCATTTTTATAAAAGCATATATGCAGAGAATTTTCATAAAATTGTAAATTGTATGTAGTTTCGGTAAAATTAATTACTGCAGCAAGAGCTCCCAATATATTATATCTGTATAATTGTAAAAAATAAAATTTTAATGAATAATTTTTTCTAGGTTTAATTTGATTACTTTTCTTTTAATTGCATTTCGTATTCACTACTTCTCACACTCAATCTCAAAAAATCGTCCCAACCTGTAATTAATACATATTATTTTATATTTCATAAGGAATTAAAATATTTGAAATGACGGATCACGGACCGGTAAATTCGGTAATAATATATTGCAAGTTTCAACTTATCTTAGAAAACTAAAAAATATATGTTTTTTTGGTTAAACGAAGTCACGGTAAATCCGGGATAAGAGAATGGATATTATTTATTTAAAAAAATTTGTTGGAGGTGTGTGGATTTTAAAAATTATTAAATGTTTTATTTCAATATCTTACAGAAATAATAGATACATAAGTTAATCATAGATATACAGAAGATTAGAATAAAATATTCTATAGAGATTTCAATTGTAAAACTCAATGTGTGCTATTAACCATTTCACATCCAATGATTCATATATGCATCATTTAAAATTTTCAAAACATTCAAAAATATAGTTTTACCAACTCTTATTAGAAAAATCTAGATATACCAAGCTTTTAGAGAAAAATATAGTCTTAACAACCCAAAAAGAAAAAATCCAGTTTTACCAAGCCTTTAGGGAAAAATCTAGTTTTACCAACCCTAGAAGGAAATATTTCCATTTCCTTTATTTTTAATAAAACTAAAATTATTTTATTTTATTATTTTGTAAAATTACATTATTAAAAATTTATATGGCTGTTATTCTAACCTGAACCTGACCGACCAATATGCAATTAAAAAAATATATTAAATTTATCAAAATAAGTACAATCATATCAGGGCAGATCCAAGAAACTAGTTAATGAGAGGCGAGCAATATATTTAGGCGTCTAGTTTGATTTTAAAGCGTCTCTTTTAATTACATTTAAAGGTTGTTATACAATAGTTTCCCAATTTGTATTTTTTCGCAAAAATAAAAAAATTGATTAGCACAAAAAATAATATAAATTAATTTTGTTCATTAAATAATTCTAAATCAATTAGGTTCAGTCTTCTTGGATGCAGTATTGCAAATTCATTAACCAAACTTTCAATATCAAAATTATAGTCATCATGGCAATTCATGAGGGCCAGTCCACATAGACGATTACCAGTCATTGTTTATCTCAAAAAGGTTTTCAATCTTCTCAAAATGCTAATGGAGCGTTCACATTCACATGTGGTGATTCGCAATGTTGTCAAGATCATTAAAAGTTAATAAAAAAAAACTGGAAATTGATAGTTGTTTTGACATTATTGTTTATTGTTTGATAATTCAAATATAAAATTATCTATTACTCTGTCCAACATTGAAAAAAGAAACTTAATGTAACATATATTAAAATAATCAGCTAATTTTTCTGATTTTAACGATATACATATTTTTATAAGTGAAGATATAAAACATGTTATATTTTAATTAGTAATTTTACTATTCTATTAAATTTTTACCCACAAAAAAACA
>LWCA01000014.1:0-87420 GCA_001642005.1 Intoshia linei | reverse complement strand
ATTACGACAGATGGTGCAAAATCTATGGTTGGTAGTAAAAGCGGATTTATTGGACTATGCAAAAACGATGATGATTTTCCATATTTTTTAAATTATCAGTTTTATGTAGTAAAAGGTTAAATCCAAACATAATTATGGATATTACTTTTAAAATTGCTAATTCCATCAGGGCTAAAGCACTTCAAAAGCGTCTTTTCTAAAGTCAATCTGAAGAAAACCGTGAATTAGTTTTACACACAAACGTAAGATGGCTTAGCAGAAGTGTATTTTTGGAAATATTTATAATTTTATTAGACGATATTAAAATATTTCTTTGAAATCGGAATGACAATTATGCAGAATTCTATGATAAATAATGGCTATGTGAATTATCGTTTTTAGCTGATTTTACGGAAAGATTGACTATGTTGAATCTAGATTTACAAGGGAAAAATAAAACGTTACCAGATATAATAAGTAGTATTAAATCTTTTAAAAACACAATTCATTTAATAATTAATGATCTCAATCAAAAAAAATATAAATATTTTCCGAATATCACCAATTTTTGTAAAAATACCCCTGATGTTATTATTATTATTATTGAAATAAAAATTGTTTAAGAAGATTTCAACAGCAGATTCAGTGATTTTTAGAAAATAAAAGACATTAAAATATTTAATTAATCCTTTCAAATTTGACTTAAATACAAGTTATATGTCAAAAAAAATCAGTTATTTGATTTTGATTGCGATGAAACAGAATTGAAAATTGTATCATTGAAATCTGATTTATTCTTAAGGGCTCATGCTATGGATAACGATTTCTGGAAATATGTATCCAAAGAGAAATACAATATAATTAAGATGTGTTCAGAATATGTTCAATTATGTTTTGGTTCGACATACTTATGCGAATCAGCGTTTTCTGTAATGAATTCAATAAAATGGAAAAATCGGGCGTCCCTTAATGATAAAAAATTGAAAAATTTAATGAAATTATCTTTGTCAAATTATACTCCTAATTTTAATAAATTAGTAAATGACACTGTAAAGTCTTGAAGAATATTATAAATCTTTAATTAACAATTAAATATTTCTAAGTATTAGTAATCTTTCAAGGACGTTTAGAATAGTAAATAAAGAAATATGTAAAATATAACTTCGTTATACAGATGTTAGTATACAACGTTACAGACACAAAAATAAAACCCTCTCATTAATGATTAAAAGTAAATATTTTAGTAATGCAACGAAACATTTAAATTGTTTTTAACTATGAAGTGTATTTAATTTATATAATAAAATTTTACTATTTTTCAATTTATATTATAATGTCCTATTACTTATTAAATTTCAGTATAGCCGATCGCTAGTATTTCAAAAAATATACAGTCGATCTCTAAAAAATCAAGTTGGCCAGTCCTGATGTATATTGATCAGACATATGGACAATCATGTTCCACAATCCACCTCTAATGATTTTGACTTAAGATTTCAATTTAACACAGAAAATAATTATGAATATGATATCGTAAAATGTACATTTTTAATGTTCAATTTGGAAAAATTTGGGCCCACTTATAAAGAATTTCGTCATTGCACCCTAAGAGGCTCGATACGGTAGGTTTGGCACTGTATGAGGTTCTTATTTGAAACTTTCCAATGTGTTTAAATTAAATGAGATATTATTTACACTTTCAGTTTAGAACTGATTGGATTTGTGTATTTTTATTCATCATTCACTTAATTTTTACTTTTAGAAAGTTACCCTATGAAATCTGGTACTAATTTTTTAGCATTTTCTATTTCTCTGGGCCCAGACTTGTAAAATACTAATAAAACTATACATGTACTTTTAGATTATATACATCATATACTAGTGATAACGTATACATTTTTTATTATTTACAATTGCGTGTCAATGACACCAGAGACAATCACAAAGACACTCACCCCGTTGATATCATAACTTATATGGATGATGCTTCTGTAAGTTCAAAATTATGATATTTTAAGTAGAATTTCACCATTTAATTTTATATCAATTTATTTCAGTAATTGCCAATCCTATAATGTGTATAAATCTCTTTGTATGTTAAAATTTAACCAAAAATGTTCTACATCTAAAAGGCATACAAAATTCAAGTATATTCTTGAGGAAAAAAAAACTTTATAAATTTTTTATAAATCGAAATAAAGAAATTCACATTTGAGTTTCTGTCGCTAAAATTAATAAAAAATAAATCTCCTTCAAAACGCTTTTTTAGTTATTGACCCAATTCGTCTATTTCATCTGTCTGCCAATTTTAATATAATATCATTCAATTAACCGTCAATTTTAGTATCTTATTAAAGTATAAACTTATAAAAGCTGCATATTTCTATATGTAGTCCCTTTCGAGATATTAAATAAATAGACAAAATTTTCGTAAATCTATATAACGAATGAGAATCATTTATTTATTTTCATAAAACTGATAATTATATTAAAGATAAACCTAAGAATATAAAATCTTAATATCTTTAGCACCTCCAAAATGAAAAATTATCATTTATCAAAAACGTTACTTGTTGTTCGAAATTTATGTTTTCTGCTGATTTGGAAGATGCATTAATAATGATAAATCAAGTTAAAAATGTCAATTTTGACTACGATAATCAATCTGGATCATGTTATGACGTAAAATTTGTCTTGGTAAGGTATTGGTCATTTTCAGACAAGTCCAATACAATCAATGAAAAGAAAATTTTACAATCTAGTAAAGGTAAAGTAATACTAATCCTTCTAAACACATCTACATTATATAAAAAGGTTCTTAACTTTTATATAAATTGAAAAGAAAATAAAATTCCTAATTTTACTAGTATATTCGTTAACCTTAGCATTAAACCCTTAGAATAAGATTTAATAAAGGTTGTTCAGGGAAATCTAGAACCATTTAAAGTAGCAAAATATGTAAATCGGGCTAGAAATATGTACAAACATTTTTTCATTATCTTAGTTAAGTTAAACAACAAATAATTAAAAACAGTCTGTTGCAGGTTTCAATTCCCAAAATATAGAATCATCGATAACATGGCCCAATTTAAAAATATTGTCTCTGAATAAATATCATAATGAGTTGATTTTAAGAAAAAATTTGTTTGGGTTAAATTAAAAAATAATGAATGATTCTGTATAATAAATAATAAACTATTTAAAATATTTAGCCATGACCATCCGGAAAAATGAATCTAAAAACGGAATTGAAGTTTTAGTGGTTAAAGATCATCCTTCAACCACCCCAAACCATTTTGATGAAATAAAATGCAATGATTTTTTTGAGGTTTAATTTTTTTAAATTAAAAAACAAATTCAGATTGAAATAATGCACAAAGAAAAATCAATAGGTACCATTAATTTTCCAGTTGTAATAAGTTATTAGTATTACATTTATTAGTTGGTTAAATAAACTTTTGTATACAAGAAAGCCATTCATTTGCCTCTTTTTCATTTGCAGCTCGAAATTGATAACTTTCGTTTAATCCAATCAACTAAAATATTGAAAATGTTGGCAATTCAAAAAAATTAAAGTACTTCGAATATATTGGGTTTATCTGTTTTAATATAGACTGAGGACATATTTTTTAATTCAATCTTTGCTGATATCCAGGATTCAGTTTTATTTTTCCTAATAAATATCTAAATACGATTACTTAAATGGAATGGATTTTCAAACCTTTTCTTGTTTATCATTTATTTGTACCCTACGTATACCTTTTATTTTTAAATTATTACAAATTACCATCTACTTTTCCAAGACTTGATAAATGGACTCTTTTTTTCTAAATACCCGCTTTTAATAATGTTATCTAAATGGATTATAAAATATAATTTAAAGTTTTACTTGTACCTGATTCAAATTCTGAACCCTTCATACTTGCACTCATAGATATTTCATCCAATCGTTCATCGTCTGAAATTTCGCATTTGAGAGAATAAAATTCTTTACATTTTTCATGGATTCCGACTTTGCAAATTTTACATTTTTCATCTTAATGGAGTTTAATAGATAAAAAAATAATTATAATTATATAAGATGTAAAATAAAAATATATAAAAATTACATCCGTTTTTTGAAACTAAGGTTTTATGACAATAACAGCATTTCAGTGACGTTATCCCGGTATTATGAGAGAATATATGAATATTATGCTCTGATGATACTGATGATGAAAGTTTATCATAAAAATTCTGGTTATGTTTGATTGATGAAGATGAAATCAATGAATGAATTATTTTTCCGGACATGTTAGCATTAAATCGTGTGTGAATAGATCTGATTACTTCTTTGGATAATAAATATTTAAAGTGGTATCTTTGATCTTGAAAACTGATGTCGTTGATTGGTGATTTATCGTTACATTTGGTTTTTGTGAGGTTGACACTAGTCTGATTCTTTTCGCCCAGATACAACCCCAAAGTATAGAATATATCAACACACTCCAATTGCATATTGTGATAATAAGGATTAACATATGTGTATTCCATGTTTAAATAGTCTTCTTTAGATTTTTGGTTAGTTGATTGTTTTCTGATGTATACCTCCTTGTTATATATAGGTCCCGATAGTGGATTAGATTTATAAAAATTCCAAATTTTCATTTCATAATTTTTCAATCTGACCTGTAAAATCTAGAAGAAACGTTTAAATTAATAAATTTTAATATAAATAATAAAAATACTTTTGATCCAAGATTATGAGAGTAGTAAAGATTCTTAAATTTTTCTAATAATATTCCATTATCTTTGATAAAATGCCAATAAGAATCCATATTATTATCTTTACTAGATGAATCACTATTAACGGTAAATTCTGCAAATCGACCGGAGAGTGTATTGTAACAAAGATGACACAAAAAAAAGTTATTAAATTCAAAAGATAATGGAAATTGGTACAAAAGCTAAAATATCATAAAATAATATAAAAGTGCATATTACCTGACTAAGAGCATCCATAAAATATATAAAATAAATGGATGTAATATCAACACATTTAGTGTAGAATGAATAACCAAAGGAAACCCATTCATTCATAATTAAATATTCGATTCCTTCCAATGTTCGATAAAAAGGATCGAGACATATTTTAACCAAAGATGATAACTAAATACGGTAATGAAAAAAATAGCATTCATATTAATCATACCACACTGCAATAATCTTTTCCGTTTCCCATTGCAATCACGGCATTCTTTTCCATTTCTGTTAAAACGTGAACAACGGTCATGGTATTTGTCAGTAAATCAACAATCTAAACAAAAATAGAAATTACAAAAATGTACAATAAACCATATGAATCCATTTAGAATTGTGTAATTTGGAATAAAAATTATTTTTTTCATCTACAATTTCATTTGCCATTTTTATAAGTTTCATAAAATTTTTGTATCGTTCTGCCAATTCTTTTTTTGAAATGTAAGATAATTCAATTGGACATAAATCTTTACATAGATTTGTAGCCAAACTTGATTTGTATGAGAATGTATCATTAAATAAGTAAGTCTATATATAATTATTTGTAATTTAAAAAAAATATTACAGAGATGACATCATTGTCTCCGTTTGCACTCACGTAACTCTTTTTTGTTTTTTTAGATTTATGAAAAGCTAAAAGAAACTTTTTTAGATTCTCATTTAGATTATTTAATTACAACTAGCCATATAAGATGCGGCATTTGATACTTTGGACTTTCCTTTATCTTTTTCCAAATCAAATATTTTATCTGTACTCCCACAAGTTTTTATAAATTGTTGAAAATATATTGTAATTATCTGTGATAACATAGAGGTATCTGAAATTACATTTTATTTATAATATTTTTCAATTTTAACCTATGTTTTTATTGAAACTTGCAGCTCTAAACAAAATTGAATTATACTCTTCTCCGTACCATCTGGCTATAGGTAATCTAAAATTAAGAAACATGATAAATATAATATTATTTTGAATAAACTAGATAAGCATATGAAGTGGGTTTAATTTCTAGTTTACTATAACTCAATGGTTCCCGATTAAAATAGTGCATGCACCACCATTTCAAAATATTTATTTTTTTGGACCCCAAAAGAACATGAAATATAAAAAATTTATGACAAATTAAAGGTTTTTTCACATAAAATTTGGTAAAATCGTTTTTCAAAAAAATATTGGAAAAAAGCGATTTTTTCCTTAAGGGTTGGTAAAATTAAATTTTTTATATTGTGGTTGGATTAAATAAATGTTTTCCTGAGTGTTTAAAACGGTATTTTTTATAAACACTTATGGCACTGTAAATTTTATTAATGGTGGAATAAAAGTGAAGTTTTTGAAATAATAATGTAACCGTCGTATAGGCTTTGGGATAAATTCTAAACATCTGGCAATTCTGTAAAAAATATTAAAAATTTTCCTATAAATATAAAGAAAAGTAGATAAAAAAAATTTTCATATTTTATTTGAATCTCACGGCCCCCAATCGGGAACCACTGATTTAACTAAATATTAGTCAACCATTTCTATTAAACTAAAAATAAATTATATAAAATAAGATTAAAAGTTATCATTAAAAATAAATTAAAAATGGATATTTAATTTTTTCCTGAACGAGAATTCTTGTGAAATTTAATTAAAATCATTCATTGTTTTAATTAAGATAAAAACCTATTATCGATAAATCCTGATTTAGTTTGATCATATGTTTCAATGTTTATATTAGCAGGCACCATTACTAAAATTTATATAATTTCTATAAATCTTATTAACTAATATAATTAACATTCCATACATTTATTTAAATCGTAAAAAGCTGCAAAATCCAAGTTATAATTACTAAAATGTTTAATTTTGTCGTGGTATTTCTGAAACTGGATTGGCATTTTTAGTATTTTATATGTATATTATAATAAACAATATTAAAGCTCATAAAATAAGATATTTGTAATATTAGTTTATAGTTACATGCGTGTACGCTGAATTAATATAATTTTTTATATAAAGACATTTAATTGCATTGACAGAGTTTATTTTTTTCAATTTCGAGGGGTCTAAAAAATTAGGAAAATTAAAACCATTTTTCAATGGTACAAATGAGTTATTTAAAACCAGGGCTGTGTGGAATTGCTGGTAACAGCAACAGCGGCTGCTGTACCGGTACAGCAAGGCTGTTTTTCCAGCATAAGATTTAAAAAAAAATTATAGGTTCATTAATAAGTGTTAATTATATGTACTTAAAATTTTTGTTAGTAAATAATGTGTCGTTAATCAAATGAAAATCTAGGAATAATACTCATTGGGTTCACCCTTCAAAAATTAGTATAAGTAATTTTTTATTAATTTTGTAAATTAATTCTATTTTTCAAAATTTGTCATCACTTCGTAACAAAACAAAAATATTATTATTTATTTATTCTTTGGCAGAGAAAAATAAATTAAATATTAACATTATAATTTATAATATATGCTTCCAATTATATCTTATGTATAAAGAATCATTCAGTGTTGATTCAAATAGGCTGTTTCTAACATTTGAGTAAATATTTCTGTGTTGCGAAAAGCATCTTTCTACAGCCGCTTCGCTTACTGTTAATTTCATTAAAACATTTTTCAGTATAGTATGAATAGGAAAACAATCAATATCAATTTTCATTTCAAATGTATTTGAATTCAAAATTTCATTAAACTCTTCTTCGAACATTGTAATTTTACTTTCAGGTAATATTTTATGGGCCCAACCCTTGAAACAATATTCAGTACTTTTATTGGATGTGAGCCTATCCTGATAAATTGAGAAGAAAAATAATAAATGAAATAAAATTTTTCCTAAATTACTTGTAGTGATTATATTCCATCTGTAACTCCAAATTTCTTTTAGTTTATCAATTGTATCACTATCTACCACTTCAGGTAAATCTTTTAACCAAGAGTCTAATAGTTTTTTATGCATTTAATCAAATGAATTATATTTGAGTCATCTTTTTGAATTATATCAATATTTATTGATATGTTTTTTAAAATTATATTAATTTTTTGTAAATTTAACATAAGTGATTCTGAACCTATTTTCATTTGTATTGCTTTCTTTATTACATCATAATTTGAATTCCATCTAGTTATGACATACCGTGGCAAAGTTCCACTCTCAATGTAACTTTCAAGTTTTTGAAAAGTAATATTTACGATATCGATCTTTTTCAATATATCGCCTACCAATAGATTCAACATATGTTCCGATATACATGTAGTATCGGTATTATATCCGGATATTTAATCGACATTAGTTCCATACATTTTATCATATTTGAAGCATTGTCAGATACACAACCAATTATCTTGCAATTCATATCTTTCAATTGTTTTATAAGACAATCTAATGAAATAAAAATGCTTTCTGAATTCTGCTCATTTACCACAATACTTTTGATATACATATATATGTAGATATAATAGGGATGGTGTAATCTGGTAACATTGTTTTTCCATCCATCCATTATAACGTTTACAGATGTTCAATTTAATCGTTCCTCAACTGACTCTCTTAATTTCTTAGCCATCGATTTAACTCTTGAGGCTATATTGAATCTCGATTTGCATGAGGTTGGATATGCCCACTGAAATATGGGATCCTCAACTACAGAAAATCGAAGTATATGATGGGAAGCCACAGCGGTTATAACTTATTTATCAATTGTTGGAATATTGGGAAAACATTTTTTTGATTGGTTGGTATATAGAGGAAATGGCAACAGGGGGTTTTCTAGAAACAATAATCAGTCATATTAGTTTATCAATTACTTAATAATATTTTATGAATTCTAAGGTGCTTTTTTTAAGGAAGTGAGATGATAATTACACGATTTTGATTTTAAAATATTGCTGTAAAAATGTACAGCAAAATACAGCATTGCTGGTATCACCCCTGTTTATAACTCTAAGACGAGATAATGAAGTTTTAAAAGTTTAAAATACTAATCATAATTAATGGAATATTTTGATAGACCTTACTTAAGAAATAAAATAAAATAAACCTGTTGTAGGATAATCTTTAGTTTTAAACATGGAATCATCACAAGTTAAAATAGTTAGCATATTTTTGCAAGATTTAGAATTAATATGTCCTATTTCATAAGTAACCCACAAAGTCAATTTATCCTCCATTTTCATATCTAAAATAAAGTAAGTAACCTAATGTTAAAATGTAGTCTAAGTGTAAATGAATCGTTTAACGAACATTATTATTATTATTAATAATTAAAGGATTTTAATTTCAAGTTAACGATTTTTTAAATCAAGTTAGCGATTTATTTTCAAAAAATTAACATTACGATAGTGTATTAGTATAAGTGTATAAATATTATTACACCACATGAAATATAAAGCTAATATTATTAACAAAATATCATTAACAGATTAATAATAAAAATTTAGAAAAATAAAAATAATTTTAAAAATATCTCCGTGTTATGTTGTCTGTTTACGTTATGGTCAGATAGAGCGATGATTCTCTACGGGATGATTTTTAAATTTTTATAACTAACAATTAATTATCGCTGCTATAAAAATATCTATCTAATAGAACATTTCCTACATTGATAAACTATAGTACTATATGTACAGCAGTTCGCGACAACATGTTTAATGTATAAATTGGATACCCACCGTTCGCTGATGTACTTTACATGTATAATATAGTGTCTTTCAACATTTTATTTATTATTGTGATTTGGAAGTTATTTAAAAAATTTTGCCACACAAAAAAAAATAAATAGTAAATATTAAGCAACCTACCCTAAGTAAATAGTATACAGCTATTTTTCCATTTTGAGCATTTATATAATTTCATAAAATTTTATGGGCGTACCGGTTGAAAAAAGGTAATATAAAGATTTAATAAGACATTCCACTACTGATTTACGGGCAAGTCTACAGGCCAAATTATACCACAGTACATCATTTTCCACTGGACTCACATATATTTTGACAGATGCCTGGGCGTATAGGTTTAAAAAAACGGATGTACTTTTAATCTAAATAACAAAAATTGATAGTGTCAATTATTTTCATTTTTGCAAAATATAATTATAATTTTAAAGAGGGCGATTTTTCAAAAAATACTGTGGAAACGTGGAGGTAGGATATGGGCAATTTACACGGGACTGATTTTAATATAAAAGTTAAGAAAAATCTTACTTTGAGGTAAAACGTAACCATCTCCTAAAACTGACATTGGTCTAAATATATATTATATATAACTTATAATTTAATTCACAGGCACACCTCACTTAATGAACTCACCAGAATCAATATAAAAACGAATCCAATCCCGTTACTTATTTCGCCAGATGAAGTATCTGTAAAAGAAATTATTATTTTGTGATAATCTCAACTATAATCTGTATATAATACATTGAATTGATCATTTTTTTGTGTATATAAAGTAATTAGTTAAAAATAATGTAATTCAGACATGTGTTAGGAGGAAATACTCATATAGTTGTTTGTTGAAATGATTTAATCATAATTAGATATATAAATTAGAATCATATATCATAACTTAATTTAGTACGTATTTAGTAAGTTTTTCGGTTTTTCCAAAAAAACGTACTTCTGGTCGCTTTACTTAATGTGAAATAATCAGTCATGGTGAAACAGGCTTGGGAATCACTCCGTTAAAGGATATTAATAGCTATTACTATACTTAATAGTACCATTTTTACGTAAGATTTTCTTTTTTGGTAGAATAAAAAAAGTTCGCCCTCGGCAGAGCTAGCCGCTAATTGTACAAAGTACATAACAGCCAAGCTAGTATACAATAAAATACACTGAGAAATTATTTTTATCATTCAAAAAAGAGAGTAAAGGATTAATTTTGAAAAACACTGAAAGGGAAAAATATAGTTTCACAGATATTATCAATTTGTAAAAGTTGAATACACTCTTTAATGGATGAAAGATATACATGATAGATTCAAAATGGCGTATAGTGGATTCGGCAATTTTTTTTTCACATTCAGTAGTCAATTTTTTTTTATACATGTGAACACCCGATAATTCAACTTGTTTTGTTACTCTTTGGGTGTAGCTTTCAATATTTGAATCATATGTATCGGAGCAAAGATCCATAAACTATATAATTAAACAAATAATTAATATTCATACCTGAGAAGTAACGGAGGTAATACAAATAGCAGATTTAATTATTTTTTTCTGAGGCGTTTCAAAGCCTTTTCCATATAGTTCAGAAAAAACCATTTTATTCATTTTCTTTACATTCAAAGGAAATGGAAGTGCTTTATAAATAGGAATATCTGATTCTAAATCCCAATTTTGCACGTTAATTTATTTTTAAGTACCAATGGAATATCCATGAAATATCAAATTTAGATTTGTAGAATACAAAGCTCCCTGAGCCGGTAAATAAGAATCATCCTGTCCATTTGACAATAAAATACATCTAAATTCGCTCGTAATTGTTGTTTCTCCCATACATAAAGGTGGCATTATCACATCGGGCTACATTTATAATCAACCGTAAAGAAATATAATTAACAATAAAAATTACAAAATCAACAGGTGGTAAAGTTGATTTAAGCAAACTTAAAGAATTGACCACTCTTCTTTGCAGAATAATATTGTCTAAATTAAAAAGATTAGTGCCAGATTTATTGGTAAGATATCAACGACCACTGTTAACGTTCATTTAGATGATTTTACCTAAAGATCTTTGAAATTTTTGCATTTAAAATTAAAAAAAATTTCATTGTAAATTATTTATACAGGGAAATGGCGAACATTTAGTTGAGGGATGTATTTTTAGAGCAATATAATCATCGATTTTGTAATCATAATATTTATTTTTTGATAATATTTTTGTGGTTTCTTCAAAGTTTCTTTAATGACAATGACCAAAATTTTGTAGAGTTTTGAATGGAATATTTTTAAAATTTTATGGGATCTTCAAAATCTTTAAAAACTAGGTCAAAAAAACTTCCCTTGACGAAAATATATTTTTAAAATATATTATTACTTGTAACTAAACTTCTCGTCTTCCTTACTTGTTCCATTTCCATCAACAAATTGGAAGACACATTATCAATAAAATTATATATCAAATTTGCTACGACTTTATCATTTGGATCCAAAGACTAAAATGCTCGATAAATAATTATTTTTTAAAATCAAAGATTTAAAGATAAATTGTGACAATTCCAATTTTATATATAAAATGTATACTACAAATATTTTTAAACTCAAATCTTCAAATAAAATAACCTCTACTTCATCTTCTGATAAATTATCATTGTCTTGATCAGGGTCATTAGACGAATTTTTAATTTTATCTTCAATTTTAATTTCCAATTCCACAACCAACATTCTAACCATTGTTTGAACAAAAATCATTAAATATGAAAAAATGATATCATCCTCATTATTTTCATAACGTTTTTTCCATTTAGGTGGTATTTTATCAGTATTGATCTAATAAATAGATAATATTATCATATTAATAAAAACTTCAATGTACGCCAAAATGTTGAGTAGGCTCAAATTTTTGACGTATTCAGTTTTCATGCTGTTCAAGTAATTTTCCAATTTACACTTAGAAGAAGCGGTTGAATTTGAACGTTCATTGTTGGAATTATTTTTATTTTCTTCACTTTTGATGGAAATTGAATCTGTTACGATAGTGTCTAAAAATTTCATTTGCTTTGTTGGTTTCTAAAAATGAGTATACGCTAAAAATTCTTGTATACCTTTCCTAGTTCAATGTATCCGTCATCAACATTCACACCGCCTTCCATGTAAAAATCATAAAGTCTATCACTAATAAATGTATAAAAATAAGACTCCCAAAAATTATATGATGACCACAGTGGATAATTTTGCAAAGAAGTAATAATATATTCACATTTATTGTCACCAACTTTCTAGGTGAATTTATAAATATAAAAAATGTTTTATATTATTGTACCCTATAATATTTATCTGAAATTTCAATGACTTGGTGTAAAATTCCAGTATGATTTCTTGCTTCTTCAGCTTCAATTATGGCTTTCAATAATTTGGACAAAATAATGAATCTGTTTGTATCCAACACGCAATGTTCCCTATCACAATGTTCAATTAAACCTAATTTAAAAATATCATTCATTTTAACGATTAAAATATATTACTGACAAAAATCATATTTCTCAAATATTCAAAAGAAATGAGATTAATAACATTATGTAAAGAGTTTTTTGCTTCGATCCCTTGTTTTGCATAAAATTGGACTAAAAACTTTTTTATAATATCCACTCGAAGTGTCTGAACAGATTTAATTTTTGAATAATAGGATGAAAATTTAATGTGAGAAGATATTTCCATGATTGAAAAGTTGGATTTTTCAACTGATTTAGATCTAAATAAATATACATGTAAAATGTATTTAATTTTATAGAAAATACTCGTTATAATCCTTCACAAGTTTATCGATACTTTTTGTTTCAATGCGAGGAAAATTGGAATAATTTTCTAAATTATGTTCTAACTTTACCCTTTCAAACATAAGATACTCTGGATATTTACATATCTAAATTTAAACAATTTAAACGCTTTTATTGAAATATTACTTGCTTCTGTAAGATTAGCGCCACATGTCGAACATAATCTACAGTTATGTTTTGTTTTAATCCTACACTGACAAAATCTTGGTAAATCTAATTAATTTTTATTTATAGATTTGTTATAAATAGGAAATAACCTCATCAAAAATTGTCTTCTTACGATAAGGTTGCGCGTATGTCGTAATAAATACATCAAACATCATGGAATTTATTAAACTATTGAAAAATTCATCTTCTCCCAATTTCCTGCAGTAAATGTACTGTTCTTTTAAAAATTTAATGATTGATTTGGGAAAAATCTTTAAAACAATCAAAAATTCTCTGTATCCATTGAATAATTTAACAAAAAACAAAATAAAAGTGGCTCTCAATAAATTTTCCTAAAAATATACATTATTTAATCCTTAATTCATCCACCGTTTCATAAATATCCATTATTTTTTCATTTTTTCTTGAAAAAGGGCTGTCCATGTATTGTAATGTCGGAATAAGCACCTTTAATTAATATCAATTATGAAGCAATCTATGCCATTATTTATTTTAGTACCTTTTTTAGAATAAAAATTAATTCAGCGATAGATGGATGGCTTAAAGAAGGAATATTACAATCGTCGCTATAAGTGATTGATCCAATATCTACATCGATGTAAATGCATTGGGACTAAAAATATAAAGTAATGTATTAATATAATAAACTTTCAATATCGATATTTTTTTCCGTAGAAAGGCCCTTATCAAACAGGTTTTATTATAAAAACTAAAATTTTTGAGAAATTTACAATTTTTATTAAAAATTTTTCTGAGCCAAATAATTTCGTCAATTAGGAGTCCTAAAATAGGACACAATTAACATATGATTGTATTTTGTGGATAGCGGTTTAAAGATTTGTAGTTATTATTTTAAATGTACCGCAATGATTTCCATCACTTCAGTTTTATATTTGTTATGAATGCCTATGATAAAAGGTGAAGGAGCATTTACAATATTTAACAATGGTAGTGGTATAATTGGTACAAATATGTTGCTAAATAAATAAAATTATGTATTAAACAGAATTTTACATAAAGGGATTGTAAAAGTGGAGTTTTCCTTTTAGGGTTAGCAAAACTAGGATTTTTTCCTTAAGGGTTAGCAAATTTTAGTAAAAATATTGAATTTAAGAATATTCTCAATGTTTATTATAATAATCATTGAGTAGGCTTGAAAATGTAGATTTCCGGATAATTCGTCAACTGAAAATTGGCTTCAATTTACGTCAACCTTCCAAATTTTTCCTATTATATTGCCAAACTAATCAATGATCCATTGGGTTGGAAATGGACAAAATTATGTGACAATTATTATTAAAAGTTAAAGTAGTTTACTCACATAGTTGTCAATAATTTTAATTAATTACCAATATTTGAGAGGGTAAAGTAAGTCATACAATGCATAACCTAAAAAAGTTTTAAATCATTTTTATTTGAGATATATAAAACCTATATTATAGGTGTTAGAGTTCTGCAACACGATCAGAACTCGAACTTGGGATCGTGTTGAAACATTTTTTATATTTCGTGTTTGACGTATATCACTAACTAATTTTAAGTTAATTTAAAATTAATTACAATTACTTTAAATTATTAATTAATTTTTTTTAAAATTTTAATCGTGTTTCGGACAAAAATTTTTCGTTTCGTTCGTACTTACATATACAACCTCATATCACATATATCACCTAGAAACGATCCGATTCAGAAATCTAATACATATTTAATATCATCAGAAATAATCAGAATTTATACAGTGATTCTCAAGAAATAATTATTAATAGGACTGATCGAAAGTGACATAAAAATATTTTATTTTTTTTGAAATTTACACAGACCCTTGAATTTCTTTCCTTTAAAATGTTTCAAAAAGATGCATATATTATATAATAGTATTGCAAGTAGTGATTTAGCCGAGAAAAAAAATCAGGACAAAATTCCCGGGATATTTAATAATTTCCGGGATTTTTACGATTTCCCGAGATTTCACGAAAAAAATTGAGAGATACCTGTATTTGATACATGTTTGTTATTACTATGCAAATATGATTATATTATAATATTTAAAATTTACCATTTAAAAAATCCCACCACTAATAAAATTTAATCAAAACTACCATTTCAAGCCCTCATGAAAAAATTGACTTACACCGATATTCTATTAGAAAAACCGATTTTACGAAATCTTATGAAAAAAATCCACTTCATCAAACTACAAATAAAAAATATCCTTTTTCAATACTTTTTTTAAAAACCTCTTATTCCAACCACAAATTACTAACGCTTAAGGGAATTATTCTCTTTTTCCAATATTATTTTGAAAAATATTATGAGTTGTTACGAACTGGAACGCTATCATCAAAATTGTTAAAATTAAAGGAACCCTTATGACCGTTCAACCTACGTCAACACAAAATGAAAGAAATTTCTCTAGTGCTTATAATTTCGTTACAAAACGTAGAACGCGTTTAAAAGACGTTTAAAATTTTTAAATTTCAATCTAAGATTCGTGTTATTTCATTAATTAAATTTCTGTTTGTTTCTAAAATTAATTAATGTCTCTAAAATTTTTAATGCCTCTATATTATATGTAAATAAAAAATTTTTATTTTTCCCGGGAAATCACAATCACTAATTGCAAGTGTAACTGTGAAATCATCTATAATAATAATATGATTGATATAGTTTTGGATATAAATCAACCGTTCACAGAAATAATATTAAAAAAATTTAATAAAGAAATAATTTAATAATTTAATGATTTAAACTTTTAAAAGTCAGGCATTCCAAAAAAAATTAACACGACTTATGATTTTCAAAATAATGTTCATAGGAAAATAAATTGTTGCAAACATACCAAAAATAACTGAAAATCCTATATAATGAATTTAATTACTAGTTTCATATAGCCGATTCATTGTATCAGAAAATATAATAATTCTATGATCGGTAATTAATCCAGCAAATAGTTTGACTGTGTTAAAAATTCCTAAATTATTAATATCACAATATGTTAAATGATAATTATAATTGATATTAAATAATATACGTTCTTGTAATAATTAAATATTATTATTACTATATTTATATTTATAATTATATAATATATGTTAATTTATGTTATTCTTCTTTCATAATATTCTTTATTTGATATTCATGATTATAGACAAGGACCCTAAGCGAACGGTATGGGCCTCTATGTCTAAGAAAAAATGTGGAGTCATGAAAAATTTTGAAATATTTGGGACCATGTAAAGTAAAATAATATTACTTGTATTATTTATTATGTAAAATTTATTAAAATGCAACATTAATTATAATTATTTTCTAGGACCATTGAATATATTTGCAAATTGGGTTCACAATAAAAACATTCGGCAACTTAAGTCATATTGTAATGTATTGTAAAATCGAGGTGATAAATAAGTATTTCTCTACCAGTGTCCACTTACTTAATCCTAGGGTTTCCAAATCTCTTCAATGAAATTAATGACATTTATGTTAATGTATCTACTCAAAATCAAATTTTTACAGATAACAATTATATTATATTAAAATGCAATTGATCGTAATTCCCAATAAGATCTAATAATATAATGTATTTAGTTCTTTTTTAAATTTAAAGTATCAGTCAATCAAATTGTGAATAGCCCGCGTACGGATCCAATCAATAAATTTTTTTATTGGCCCAGTTATAATTATTTCAATTCTTTTGAAATATCCTTTACTTATATAAAATTGAATTTCTGTGTCTTACCATTTATTTAAAAAATTAACAGTCGTAAAATTTAAAAAAACCCAATTTCTAATACCGTTTTTCCCAAAACGTGTACAATGTACATTGTACATATCTTATTTTTTTAAATTCTAAGGCTGTTTTCATTCTTATAAAAGGGTAAACTGGGTTTTTGACCATGAAAATTACCTTTTTTGAGGTAAACATTTATAAAAAAGCTTATGAAGTTATAAGATTTTTATATTGAAAATTATCATAATATGAAATTTTTTATATTTGACTCCCCCTACTTTCCTAAATAAACTGGAACAAATAAACACACATAAATTTTTAACCATTTCACTTTATATAAGTAAGGATGTATATAAACATCTGATATTTAAGATTTTCTAATGGTACACTGGTTGACAAGCTCTGTAGTAGAGTAAATTCTCGAAGAGTAAGTACTAATTTTAAATCAATTTTTATTCGACGAATAACGATTGATACATCATTTTTTTTCAATAACTCCACTAAATTCTCATTTTAGACATTTATTTGATTGAATACGCTTAAATGCGTTAGATGGCATATATACGTATTGATCACTTTTCGATCATCTAAAATAATAGTTTCGGAATGTCAAACCTATATTTGAAATGAGAACTTGAATATAACCGTTGCTATTTCTAATGTCTAAATGTCTGTTGTGTTCAATAATCATTACATTTTTATTTCCGATGTCGATTTCGACAAGACGTTTGTCTAAATGTATAAATTAAAATTATAATATGCAGTCCGGTTTGCTTGACTTGGTTCATCATAGAATATTTAAAATTAATTAAAATCAAAATTTAGAAAAATGGTTCATAAGATAATTATTATTATAATACAACGTCTTTTAATTGGTATCACTGCATCTTTTCTTTTTATCTTATCTGTCAAGTCCAGGTCCACTAAGAGCGTTAGAGTTATATGCCATTACAAACCGTTTGAAATAAACATTTTAAAAGATAAAATTCAATGTTATCAACTTACTCGAATACTCCAAAAATAAGCCATTAAAAATTATTTACTATAAAACGAATGAATTTGTGGTAATTTGTGAAATTAGCATTATATAAAATGTGCTTGCAGTTCGATTTAAAAATTTAGATAGTTAAATTACTCATACGTTTATAGGGGACCCAACAATCGGTTATCTCTGAGTTTAGGTAATAGATGTTGTTGACTATTATATTTTTTATGTATCATTTTTTCACCCGATCAGATTTTGAAACATCACTATTTTAATGGTGCGACTGAATGCATCAGTTAAGAAAAACTGTACTATATGAATAGTTTGTTATAAAATTCCATTATGTTCCGAATCCATTAAAAAATTATATAAAATACTCATATTAAACAAGAACATTGTTTCAAATAAGTTGGAAATAATTATGTTTGGCGTTAAACTCTTTTCGTGTTTAGATACATGAGATTGATGAATTTTGCAAAGTAAATACTAAAAATAAAATTATATAATAAATGCATACGTATTACTTTAAAAATCGATACAGATTCCCAAGCTGTGGCGATTGAAACTGTTGATTGACCATATAGGCCATTTTCCAATAGTTGAGAAAATATTAACGTTGGTAAATAAGAATGTCGACCATCCGCATCAGTCAAAGTAGTTGTAAAAAATTTTGGCTTGATTGGTTCTTTGGTAATATTCCAACCGAGAGGATTAGCCATCTGTTTTATTTTTTTATACATAATATGGTATAATTACAGATGAAATATTGGGAGTTTTTGGTACATCTTTCCATTCAATTGTAGGAATAGATTGAGTGACTTTAGCTTTAGTACCACTAGTAATTTTGATAACTAAAATTAAAATAAATATATCAAAAGATGTTTAAACCATCAATATTCGCGTAATCAATTTCACAGACCACTATGTAGTTTAGTAGTCGATGTGACATATTATCTCGAATTGTATTATTTGTACATTTATGTAAACATAATATCCTAGTATCACTTGATGTACAAGTTTCAAATGTAGTTAATTTTCCTAACTTAATAGACTAAAATTTACTCAGTGAAAAATATATAAAAAGCGTTGCACTTTAAAAACTCAATTAATTTTAATTAATTTTGATTACCTACGTAGTGTTATATTTTAATTGATTTGAATCTATCAATTAAATTTTTTAAATCTGTTAATTACGTTCTAAATTTATTTTATGGCCAATTATAATTAATAATTATTATTAATCGTCCCGCTTTACAGTCAACATTTTCCAAATGATTATATGCAGCCCAGTAATTATTTTATTAGTTTTTCAAACTTTTGTTTTTAAAATTCATATTATGCTAAAACATATCATTTTCTGATTAATAGTATATTCATTCATGACAAAATTGACCCTTTACCAAAACTAAAACTGTGATTCCATATTGCTATTATCTTTATATCAATATTATATACAATATATTGTTATTATATCTTTATTATTGGCCATATTGGTTAATTTTTATATGAATTGGAAATGAATAAATTAATTTAGATGAACATCAATTGAAATTCTTCCATTTCCTTCGCATTAGACGTATATAACCAATTACTCAACTACTTGATTTGACCAATTTTTACATATCCGATCATCAAAATGTACTCATTTTTTTATCCGATATTAAATATTTGTATTTGTTATGTAATACTACTCATTATACTTTAATTATTTAAGACTTACATTGAGTTAAATTTAAATTCTATATAAAAAATATTTATAAATTATAAAAATATTATACAAAATAAACTATAATATACATGTTTAAATTAATATTAAGTTGAAAACTTTAAACGTCGTGCGCAACTCAACCCCACAATTTTTGCAAATTTTAATGCTGACATGATGTTTTTAATTATAATACTAGACTCATTTTTACTAAGGCTAAGAGAGATTCCATTATGTGAAACACCCTAACCACCACTGTATATCAATTTTTAATGTAACTATTCTATATTACTATAACAATTCTTCATAAAAACGCACACTTATAAAAATATTTATTTGGCTGTAAAATATTAATTTCATTTTTGTCCCTTATATCCGGACGTCTCTTATAAGCGGATTCCACTGTACACATCAGCTTAATTTATAAATACATTTTAAATAACGAATAAAATTGTGAATCACAATTTGTAATCATGTAAACTTTACATTGTAAAGATAGTATAATTAATTAAATTACATTGTAATCTACAAATGGTATGTTTCTAGGTGATAAGTATATTATTAAATAATGTTACTTTTAATTTAATTGAACGCAATTAATCTACTGAAATAATCTAATGGGTTATTTAACGTTTTGAAAAATAACAACAGAAATTTGATACATTTTTATGTGATTAAGTATAATATACTTATTTTATAAAATTCACATATCCTCGGTAGTATAGTGGTAAGTATACTCGCCTGTCACGCGAGTGACCCGGGTTCAAATCCCGGCCGGGGAGTTTTTTATTAAATTTTACGAAGGACATATAATTGTAACACACACATTTTTTGATATGTACATTATGTTAATTTATTTTTTTGGTTCAATATTGTTAACATGAAAATATAAATTTATAATTTTAGTTAAACGTATACAGGACGGATAAAAATTAACTGTCTTTATTCAAAAAATCTACAGATTTTTTGCTTTTTAAAATATACTGGGTTGACTGTTATGTACTACGTACAAAAAGGACCTAGCTCTGCCGAGGGCACATTTTTATTATACTTAAAAAATAAATTCACGTTGAAAATCCAACTTAAAAATTCTACTATTTACCATTATCAATCCTTTAAAGGAGTGGTTCCCAAACTTATTTCAGATAGAACCATCATATCACATTACTTTTTACTTTAAAGTGAAGTATTTTATATTAATTTTCTGTTTGTCAATATTTGCGTAAAGAATTTTAAAAACAATTGTTATCTTATTTTTTTAATTTATTATACAGAATGTGTGTATAATATTAAAAATAAATTAAAAACAGTCAAATGTTAAAAATTGTCATAAACAACATAAATTCCAGAAAAAATATATTATAAAAACCTATTTTGTCATTTTCAATGTGATGATATATATTAAGTAACAGTTTAATAAATATTTAATAGTTAATGCTTAGACTATTTCAATAGTTTCATCGTCTAATTTAATGCTAAAGCATGTAATATAATTATGGTACCATCTAACTTAATATTCGAAACGTTTTAATCAATTTATAAATTTCTGTGGATCACCACAAATCAACATTTTGTATAAACCATTTTGGTATGTATTAATACATAAAATAAATGCTAATTAGCATTTTACCTGTAATTTTTTTTAAATTCTAGCTTTGTTTTCATAAAAAAAAGGTAATTTGTGGTTTTGGCCCTAAAGATATAATTTTTTTAAATTTAAATTTATGATAAGGTTTATGATTTTAAAATCTTTATCAGCGTATATCTTTTTTTAAATTTTCCAACTTGTTTCATTTTTAAAAAAGGGACAATTGGGGTTTTTTACCTATAAAATGTGAGTTTGGGAGGTTGAAATTTATTTTGCAAACCCCCCCTACAAAAAACTGTAATTAAAATGAGGACTTTATCAAATTCTAAAACGGGTAGTTATTTAAATAAAGTGGAACACACACATACAAACAAAAATTGCGTAGCATAATATATAAGTATATGTTATCATTTTGATTTCAGTTATAAGTTATAAGGATTTTTTCGATTTTACAAGTTTTACACATCATTGACCCAAATAACTTTATTTACAATGATAATTAATTAAAATAGTATTTATAATATAGAACGAACGTACTAAAAAAACAAATGACAAAGAACAGTGGCCATTAGCTATAAAACATTTTACTTTATGGTCGAATAAGCTCGAAAATTTAATAATTTTTAGAATTGGAGGTTCTAACTGTTCGAAACAAAATATAATGTTTGGTACAACTGGTAAAAAGCTAATATTTAATATTACAATTTAAAATTATTTGGTTCTGACATTGAATATATTCATTGATTATAATCAATGAAACAATTGGTTTCAACAAATAATTAAAAAAAATATTATTTACTTGATGTCGCCGATTATCAAAGAGGAATTATTTTTCTTAAATTAGCTACTTAATTACTTTGTTAATTAAAATAACAATACAGGATATACTATAAATATTAAAAAATAATCCCAATGTTAATTAACGATTTAAAAATAAAACTGAGATTTTGCAAATGTGATTGTAAAAAGGTGTAGATATGATAAATAGTATGATTAAAATGGCATAATACGATGAATTTTGACGTATAATTAAAATTAACGATAAGGTTTAGCTAGATATCTTTTAATCAAGTTAAATCAATTGGATTCATTATATCATATGCAATTTCAACACTGTTGAATCAACAATGATTAAACTTGGTAATAAACTATTAGTCCATCAAATTCATAAATCGAGGATTACCAAAAATAAAAAATGTTCAAAGACAATCCGTATTGTCTTATAGCTCCTGGCCACCTCTTTATGGTTCTTGATTTAAAATTTTTAATGCAAAACACAAAATAGTTATGATATTCAAGATTATAATTTTTGAATGTTTAATTTGGAGAAATTTAATAAATTAGATCATTTAACAAAAATTTCGTGGAGACCTACTTCGGGTATCGGGTACGTTAAGTTCTGCACTGATTTCCGGTATTTAAATGATAAATATAATTGCTTCAAAAATTTATTTTACATGAGTATAAATATTATTTTTTTTTATTCTTCAACCTCTTCTTCATAATCTGTGTTTTGGTTGTTAGTATACAGTAACATTGGTATTTGAATGGGTGTTCTACTTTGGCACGTGGAGTCGTTATCAGAATCTATTTGCAAGTTTAGAAAATTAAATATTACATAATAAAATAATATTATAGACATATATCATAGTAATAGTTAATTTTTTAATGATGATTACTTTCACTGAAAAAAATTAAGGAAAAAGACAAAATTACAAGTATAACAAGTATTAGTTAAGTATTGTTAGCAGTCACCACCAATTAGCTATTATTATAAATTAAAGTATAATTACTGCTGCTTAAAGATGTAGTCGAACCATTATTCCAACTATCTAAATAAATGATGAAAATTATGCAATATGGATCTAAATAATTACACACCACTATATTCCTACTTTTTAGTAGTTATCAAGAATGGCCCCTAATACAAAAATTAAATTATATTTTTTTAAATCACCACATAATTGGAAAATATAAAACAGTTATAAATATAAAAAGTTATTCGTTTTAATGGAAATATAGAGGCCGATGGTACAATAATTTATAATTAAATATTACCTCGTTCACTATAATCAGACTGTGAATCATATTGATCTAAACATAATGTTATCATAATGAAATGTAATTTTAAAAATATTTTTGGCTAATAAATTTAACTAAAAATTAAAAGCACCTGATTGACATGAAAATTCTGGGCAATTAAACTGAATTGCCACGTTTCCTTCACTGCATCCAATTAAATCGTGTAACATTAATAATTTTGTGAAACAGTCTTTCTCAACGTTTATATTAAAACTACAGTATTATTGTAGTAAAATTTAATGATGATATTACCTGACATTATTTTTATTACTTGAAATGTCTATAAACTTTAAATTATCATGTATTTTATTAGTATCTTTATGAATGAAATATTTTCTAGCAGCCTTAATCAATGCTGGTCCGCTGATTTCTTGAATTTCACCATGTATAATTTCCAACATGTCTGTGTACTTTTTCATATCAGTTGATTTTTGATTTACCCTTTCCAATTGAAGTACGGTATAATCAACGATTTCTTGCAAAATTTTATTTAAAAATGTTTTAATTTTCTCTGTATCAGTAGATAAATCTGTGTTCTAAATATATTTAAAATTCACTTCTCTTTTAAAATACAAATATTTTTTTAAATTTTGCAATTTGTTTAAATAATTCCTTATCTCTATTAAGCATTGGTTTTAGTTTTTCTTTTACTTCTAAAATTTTATCTTCCAATTTTGACACATTGTGATATTTATGCTAAAGAAAACCACATTATTATACATTCAAATTTTAATTTACATCATCAATTATACAATAAGAACAATATACATTTGTACAAGCATTACAAAAGAATTCATAAATTTTGTTATGCAAAGGACATCTAAAACGACAACTCATTATAACAATAATTTTGTATATATATTTATGTCAATTACAATATTTCTTTATCTGGTATGTCACTTTCTTTAAACTCGTCCAACCATCTAACTCTAATGAAATCTTTCCATTGAACAAATTGTCTAGATATATTTTTAAATTACATTCAAGGATATATTTACTGACAACTTGAGCATGTGCTAGATTGTGCCAGCCACTTCTAAATAGTTTATTATAATATATATCATATATATTAAACTCCAATACAAGCTTTACAAAAAATTTTGCTACATTTTGTACACATGTGCCCATTCTTTGGTAATTTTAAGCAAACGTTACATTTCAAGTTTTCCATTTATATTTATGATGATTTTATAGAAAAACAAAATCACTATACATAATGAAACATAGAAATGATATGTTTTGATGTATCTATAGATTAATAAAATAACTTTTCTTAGACTACTGCAGATAATTTTTTATAATATTAATCATAGCTTTTTAATCAATCAATATTGTCTTGTATATTCATGATAAACAAATTTATCTTTATTTTCATATTTTTAAAAATTTGTAAAGTAATAAAATACATTAGAGCCGACATGAATCGAAATTTCGGCACGTGTTCATAATGTATTTCATTTCGACCGTTATTTTAATGTCTTAAAGGAGAGACTTTTAACTTGGACCCGGTTGTTGTTTTTCGGTGGACTGTACATCAGAACATTGCTAAAATATTTATTTTGTCCTTTTTTTATAATTTTAAGGCAATTTGTTATTGAAAATTTTTCGTGTTTTAAATATTTTGTTATACATATGTATTATAAAATAGTTACCAAATAAAAAAAGAAATACTAGGGTGCTTTTTGACCCTAAGTGTGACACTTTGTGATGTTTAAATTTTTTGAGTATGCTAAATAGAAAAAATGTTTAGCTTTATTTAATTTTTAAATGCTACGCTTATTATATTTTTAAAAACGGTGAATTTAGTTTCGAAATAAAAAAATTAATACTAAACTAGTTTTTTTACCGTGAAGGCGTCAGTTTGTCAGATTAAAAATTTTTGTGTGTTAACTGGATATAATTGTATCATCTGTAATTTTTTTTAAATTCTGCGTCTGTTTTCATTTTTTTAACAAAGGGTAATCTGGAATTTTGATCGTGAAAATACACTTTTTTGAGGTTGCCATTTATGATAATGGTTATGATTTTAAAAACTACCTCAGAATTTATATTGTATAAAATTCTGGGACTTTTTTAATTTTTACATAAAATGGTAATTTGTGGCTTTGGCCATGAAGATATAAAATTTTGAAATTGAAAATTATCATAATGTTGATGAATTTACAATCTTTATCAGATTATATATATTTTATTTGTTTATTTTATTTATTATAAATTTGCGATAAAATTACTCTCGAAAAACTGTAATAGAAATATTTATAAAAATAGTCAGGTGCTGTTTCTGAGACTTAGGCTAAGTACATAATAGTCAAGCTATTATCTAAATGAGGATAGATAATATCAATAAATTATAAAATCGCAAAAGTCTATGCTATAATTAATTATTGATGTAAACAATGTAAAATTTATTGGCTTTTGAAATTTAGTAAAACTTAGTACATTAAAGCAGGGGTTCTCAACGTGGGCCACAGAAAATTTTCAACATTAAAAATAATTTGGTGTATATTAAGCTATAAAATTGCTAACCAAAACAAAATTTATAAATGCATAATGAATTTGAAATATAAATTTGGAATTATGGTTTACAGATCTTCAAAACTTTAAACCAGATGATGAAACCAGGTCTGAACTAACTGAAAAACTCTTGGATTTAAAAGAAGATTTGAAATTAGTAAGACGAATAAAAAAGGAAGATGTATTTGAATTTATGGAAATTCAAGAATCAAATCCAATTGTGTTTGATTATGTTCAAATAAGCATTATTGCTTTTCCTACAACATGGCTTGTAGAAACTGGATTTTCAGCAGTGGTCGATATTTTTAGTAAGAAGAGGTCAAAATTGGATGTGAACAACCGAGGAATAATGCGATTAAGATTGAATAAACTAATAGAAATTGATCACGATTCATTGTGCAACAAACACTAATGCCAAAGCAGTCACTAACAGTTAATAGACTAACTAGTAAAAATTTAAATATACTTGTTGATTATTATTTTTTAACACTTTTATTGATACTTTAAACTTTTTTGGGCTATAGCCCGAAAAAGGTTGAAAACCGCTGCATTAAAGTACCCAGAAAGCATACTAAGAAAGTATATTAGTACAAAAATGATACGTGGTGTAATAAATAAAATGTAATTCCGCATAGTTTATTTTAAATTTTACAACAAATCTCATTTTAAAATAACGAATATTCCTCAAAGGGTTATTTTATAAATTATTGTACTGTAATTTGATCGATAATGAATAATTTCATTAGTTAAATAAAAATATTGTCACAACTACACTAATTATATACATTATCGTCATTATTTATCAAATTTCAAATTTCAAATTTAAAATAGTTATTTATATTTGTATCAGTTGGTTGTTATAATTTTATTTTACTTTTTAATTGAATGGCCCAAATGAAAGATGTACATTTTGTAAATAAATACAAACAGAAACGTTTCTTTCCGGTTATAACTTCGATAGACTCCAGCTATGCTAATCAAAGAACTCATCAAAATGTTACATATTTGGTAATTAAAATATATTAATTTCCTATTTGTATATCAGTGATTTTGAATTTTAAAACTTTAATGTAAGACACATTCAAAATTTTTTTTATCTAATGATCATCAATTTTTTTTAAAAAAAAGTTAAACAATACAAATACACTTAAATGACGTATTAATACAACATTTTGGGCAAAATATAGGGTGAAACACCTAACATCCAAAAAATAGCATCCTGATATTCCCAGTTTGTTTAATGGTTGATTTGATCCAACAATACAAATTTATCCGCAATTAAATTTAAATTTTAAATCCGTCAGTTAAACTACGCGTTACCTTTTCCGGGTTGTTATAAGCGTAAATTGTCATACAATATATTTGAAATATTTGATTTTGGTATTGCATGAAATTTGTTTAGTTACGTTTTGATTCTAAAATTCAGATACAATATTATATTTTATATATAATGATTTGTTTAGCCAAATGCTTCAATAAATTTTAATAATAAAGTTACCTCTGTAAATTTTTCTACTGATGAAGAAGTTTTGTTAATTTCTTATGCTACCCAGGTTTATATTTTGTATTAATATGTTTTTGAACATTTTACATGTAGATTTGTTTATATAATTACGATCTGGAAAAAATAAAATCCAAAGGATGTTTCAAAAGTCCTATTAATTCTTGCAAATTCAGATTTGATAATAGATTAATTTGTACTGGGTCTGAAGACGGTCATGCTGCAATTGTAAATGCCAAGAGTTTTAGTGTTCTACGCAGATTTCATGGTCATTTAGGGTATATTTTTGATTTTCTAAGTAGTATTTTTATGAAAGATAAAAATATGCATGGGTTTTATTTTACCTATTTTATTGTCCTGAAAATCAATATGTGATGATAAATTATCAAATTTATTAGATCAATAGAATCTGTTTCATTTGTTGGCAATCCTGGTGTTGTATTAGCTACTGCTGGTCAAGATGCTTGTTTAAGATTATGGGATATTTCTACTGCCGATGTTTTATATAATAAACAAATTCATAGCGTATGTTTTATTTTATTATATATTTAGTATGAAGAAATGGTTAGTCATCATGATTTGATAAATATGCCACTATTTATTTTTGAAGGTATGAGAGTCAGTGGTTAAAGGTCGCACTTGTTTAAATTTATTATTTTATTTTAATTAACCAATTTCTTGAAAAATATATTTATTTACTGGTAATAACATTTAAATTATTATAGGATAAAATAAATTCAATATCAACTCAACGCTTAAACGAACATTTGATCTTATCCGGTTCAGAGGATTGTTCAATTAGTTTAATAGATACTAGAGATCCCACAATTTCTTCTTTTTTTACTTATAAATTTGATAACCCCGTTTATACAGTTGAACTATTAAAGCATCAAAAATTGGCACTTATTGCAGGTACCATTTGAATATGAATATAAATAAATTATTTATTAATTTAGAAGGCAATATGGTTCACCTTTTGGATTTCAATACTAAAAAAATTATTTTTTCACAAAAATGGTACAAACCAATAACCAGTTTCACAGTTTTCGATGATCAAAACATGTTTATGCACACATCTCTGGATCGGTATATTTATTTTAACATGAAAATATATTTCTTTAAATTGAAATGTGTAAGTCTGATTGGTAATAATGTATCTGATCTCTATTAATTCCTATGTAACGGAATTCCTCGTGAACGGAAAGAAATACCTGATTAACGGACTGAATTTTTCTAAAGTACAAAAATTCCATTAAATTTTAACTTAAAATTACTAGCATCATAATTATACTAAATCTTTTTCTGTTCAAATTAAAAACTTTAGGTACGTAATACATTTTATTTTATTCTTGATTAATAATGATTGATTATTAAATATATGAAATGACCTGCAAATATAGGATAAGTTGAATGAAAATCAGAATATTTTCATTGTTTTAATGCAGTGTTTCCAGTTCAAATAGTGTAAGGATCGCAATTTCAAAATGTTTATTTTTTTGGACCCTAAGGGAAACATGAAATATAAAACATTGATGAAAATTTTTTTCAAAAAAATATTGGAAAAAGAGGATTTTTATATTGAGGGGTGGTAAAATTTTAATTTTTATTGGTGTTTTGGATTAGGATTAAGTTGTTGCTAAGATTTAGTATAATCGTAGTTTTCAAAATATTATTGGAACAAGAGGAAATTTTTTTTAAGCGTTGGTAATATTGGAGTTTTATTTTAGGGTTGGTAAAATTGGATTTTTTTTTTGTGGTTTGATTAAGTTAATTTTTCAAAAAAATATCGATAAAAGTCAATTTTTCCCTGAGGAATTTTTGAAATGATTATGTAACGGTCGTCTAGGATTTTGGATAATCAACACCTCGAAAGTCTGTAATAAATATGAAAAATTTTCCTATAAAAATAAAAAAAAATTGATCAAAATTTTTTTATATTTTATTTTTCATAGATCCCCAGTCTTATTTTTACTTTACCAGGAACCACTTTTTTAATGTATACATTATTTATATAATATCCGTCAACGAAAGATATTTTTGTTCAGGGTTAATTATTTTGTTAACGAGGAATTAGCTTGTATTTTCAACTTATTTTGAATGTAAAAATATCTTATGTTTTAAATATTATTTATAATTATATAATTTTTTATTTTAAATAAGTTAAGGTTCGAATTATAGTTTAAACATTACCATTATTATCAGGAATTACCCAATTTGGCACCAGTATCGGATATAAATGAGGTGCAGGGGGGCTGTCTACCGAGAGAAGAATGTATTAGAATGAAAACTAGAAAATAATATACATTATTATAAATAAAGAAATATATTAATAATTATAATATAAAAATTCAAATTTAAATACATTATATGAGTTTAGCCCACCTGGCTGAAAATCCTAGATCCACCTCTGTTTGGCACCCTTTCTTGAACTTTAGTTCATATAATATATTTTTATAATTTAGTTGTGTGAGAATATATGACATGGAAAATTTCAATTTATTTGCGTCATATACATCTACTGATCCTTTAATATGCAGTTCAATATCGGTATTTCATTATATTTTGTTTTTAAACTATTTTGATTAAATAGAATGATAAGAAATATATTGCATTAGGAAGCTTGAATAACAAATTAGAAAGTTTGAAAATTGAACATAATTCAGAGGATACTATAAAAATTGTAATTTTTACAATTTTTTAGTCATTACATTTTAGGATGAAAAAATATATATTCCAAAGAACCCGAAGCAATTGCAATCTTATGATAAATGTTTTTTGAAATTTAACAATAAAAATGCATTTGATAGCGTATTTTTGGTAAAGTTGTTTTGTTTAAACATAATTATGTTTAGAGTGAGAAAAGAAGTTTATGGATAATTATACCCGTACTACGAGAGCTCATTAGACGGGATTCACTAGATATGGTATATTGTGATGATATTTTTCTATTTTCTATTAGGCTTTCCGAGACAGAAGCGATGAATACATTGAAAAAGTTTTGAATTACTTTATCGAGTATATTATTATTATACTATTCCGACATTATTTTAGAAACTTGTATAAAAACCACGCAACACCAATTTTAATAGATTCAATCAAATGCATAATAGGTAGTGTTTTTTTGCACGTATTGAATTTCGTTTAGATATATACGGGAAAATATTAAACATAATGCCAAAAACTCTGCAAGTTTATACAAGCTTTAGCAACAGTAGCAATATTTATTTAAAACAATTGAATACTTTGCAGAAATGTTACAATTGTTTGTAATTAAACCTTTTTGCTATGTGGGTCATTTTAGTATTATAGAAACTTTGTTGGTTAATGTTAATTTTATTTTTATGTGTTTCGTTTGTTTCATCTTTACCAATTTTACCGGGAAGTGGTATTTACAAATAATAACATATTCCAAATCTGCTATATTTAGAAGCTAATATTTCTGTTCCCGTGTACGACCCATACAACGGTCTACCACAAGCCATTGTTATTTTTGTTTATTATAAATTGTAAATCCTAAAATTAGATTGCAATTGGAGCATTAGCGAGCGCCTTGATAGTATCCAAATTAATTTCTATTATTTTTGGTTTTTGTAATGACCGACGAATAATTCGTGATGACGTTTCTGATATGAGTGACAACACTAAGGTTTATTATTATTTCATTAAACTAATAAATTGCATAGAAAGTGCTACGTACTCATATAGAGTTGAAAAGTTTGAAACATAAAATCATAAAAAAAGATTTAATCCATGAAATAAACAAAGAACGTAAACGCCGATTTGCATTATATCTGAGAAAACAAGAAGAACAACGAATAATTGAAGAAACAACCAACCCGAAAATTGTTGCTGAAGCTGAAGCAAAAGTTGAAGAACCTGCAAATAGTGAAACAAAATCAATTTAATTGTACAAATCCAAAATATTTTGTAAACAACATTCCCATGCCGTATGTGCTTTGAATCGAGAATTATAAATTTTTTTACAATCGTTAATTTTCATGAGTAGATTTTCTTGTGTAAAATTATAAATAAATAACTAAACAATATAATAATATTTTAAATTTGAACCTTTAAACATTTGATAATAATTTTGACGGTACATTTATCTTGTTCATTAAGAGACGATATATCAATTTTTGATACTATCTTCTCCATGTCTAGTTTTAAAAAATTAACATTATTTTCAAGTATTGCTAAATCCTTATTGTCAAATGAATCCGCATTTAAATCGGGCATATTTTTTAAATTGTCTAAAAGCAAGTAATTTTTATAAAGATTAAAATAATGCCTATAAACGTTAAATCAATAGGTTGGTAGTCGCCGCCTTGTTCCACGTTGGCCATGTAATTGAAATATTTTTCATTTAATAAATCACCAATTTCTTGAGTATATTTTTCTAGTCAACAATGATTGTTTTAACTAAAAAATATACCTGATTTGATAATGGATTCTATAGATATTGTGTTTTCTGATTCTTCAATAATTTTTACAGTGAACATTTTTATTTCACTTAGTATTGATTTATGAGACATTGATATTTCCTATGAAATATTAGTTTTATAGAATTTTATTTATTTTACCAAGTGCTTATCCAATTCCACTTTATTATATTGTATAAATTCAGAGTACAATTTTTGTTCGATTTCGTTCATTTCTGTCAATTTATAACGTTTACTAGGGTGTCCAAATGCAGGGTATAAACTTTTTTCTAAAGCTTCCTACAAAATCTAGATGAATATTCATTATTGTTGATTACCATTTGTTTATTAAATTTGTTAATTTCTTTGTGATGGTCAGCTAATTTTTCATCAATAAATGATTTCATTGATCGAGATTGTGTCAAAAATTCTTCCTATATAAATCAATAAAAGTCATTTGGACTCTACCTGTACAACTCCAATAGGAATCATTTTTAAACTGCTTTGAAATTGTTGTACATTATCACAAAATGTTATGAATATATCTTGATGCTTCTGAACCGCTTCATCATAATATTTTGTCATAATTGATAAAATATCAGCTATACAATCATCAAAATATTCATAAACTATTCCTTCTCTTGTACTAGGCCTAGTACCCTTTTGTCTATAGTAAATCTACAAAATTATCATGTTTATCGGCACAATAGTTGAATGTACGTCTATTTCAGCTAGTAACCCATCTAAAACCGTTCGAAGTTCATTTCTCACATTTTTAATTACTTTACAATAATTTTTTTCGTCTTCTGATGCTTGGATTCCAAAAATAAAATGTTTATTATCTATTTTATTTATTTTTTTATTTCTATTTCTAAATTACAATTTAAACAATTATTATTGTTAATAATGATAAAGTACGCTGAATTTTTTTTCAAATCAGCCTTTTTTAATTTCTCAAGTGGTTTTAAACTTATTTTAGAACATTTCCCTAAATTTAAATTAATTTATTTTTTTTTATAAGTACTAGCCAGCTTAATCACATTTGATTTACGTTGAATGGTAATGTCTTTTGTCAAACTAGAAATTAAATTAACCCATATTTATTTTAAAAAATTTATAAAATATTTTTAATTTTTTATTAACTATGTAATCTGTTTTACCCTACTAATTTCTTTAAACTTTTATAACTTTCATCTTCATTACTTTTGTTTAAAACTAAATTTGCAATATTTGTCGTGTTAAATGTCATAATATCTAATAATGTTTTAGTTATTAAAAAATGAATATAAACTGCTTGTTTCTTGCTTAATTATGATAATATCGTTGTATTTCATGGGATTTTCTATATTCAATAATATGTAATGTAGTTTCTTTTTGATTAATGGTATATATTCAAAAATTTGATCCGAATTTTTTTCTCCAAGCTAAGAATTAAGTATTACGTAAATGTTAGTACGGTAAGAATTATCTAATAAAATTTATCGTTATTGGAAAGAAAATTTCAAAAAAAAATCTGATGTGTGTCATCCTTTATATAATGTATCTAATTTAATTACAAGTATAGGGTTTGTTGTCAAATTTGAACTAAACCACAGGAATTTTATTAAAAATAATTTTATCTCCTTCAATTATTAAAAACTTTAGTAAAACAAAGGGTATACACAATATTTTGTGGATACTGACGGGTACAAACAGTAAAAACAAAAAAATGAACCAAATTTTATAATTCGCAAGCACAATCAAAATGAATTTTTTCTAAACTAGAGATGGGGAAAATGCGGCCTTATTGACGATGCAAAAATTTATCATTCACCCCAATCATCTAAAATTTTCGTATTCACCTCTAATAAAATTATTCACCCCATGAGAAGCACTGATGTATTTAATTACATTTCATTTAGAAAGATGCGGCCTTATTTTTAATTTTTTCTATGACGTTAGTGGTGCCTTCTAACATCTAATGCTTCCCACCTCCGGTCTAAACCCATTATTATTTATCAGTATGCATGTAAATATAAATTACTCTATTATTAGAAACTAATTTATCGAAAACAATAATGTCTTGTTGAGCATTTTTTAATAATGTAGAAATTCTTAGCATTTCCGACATTAGTTTAATCTTGCCATTACTTTTCCATCTACTGATTTTATCAGCAAATGTGACATCAGCTATGACATTACGCAAACTAAACGATTATTAATAAGTATTATAATAAAAATTAAATTAATAATGACCTTTCATCATATTCATTGGTAATTCTAGAAATTTCAGAAATTTGGCGCAATTCTAAATTTTGTATTTCAGTTTGTACCTCAATATCACTATTTATAATATTCATTTCAATATTTTCAATTCCTTGTTTTACAATATCAGTTTCTTCTTGATTAAAATTTCCTCCGTCATTAAAATGTCTATAATTATGATGAATACAAAAATGAAATTTTATTAAATTACACGCAATTCGATGAATACATTTTGCACGATTTTTTCAATTTTTCAAAGGTTTTGGTGCTGTACAATTTTAATTTTTCAAATGAAGTTTTGCATTTTTCTTTATGTTTTTTGGTAAAATTATAAAACGAACTGGAAATTGATGTCAATCTATGATAAATAATAATTTTGACTAAATGTCAGCGTTTCCCAACTACCGATATAGATAATAGGTGCAAATTGTTAGAAATGGAATATTAATAAAATTTCCGAAAAAAACACCTATCAAGGAAGCACTTGGCGGACCTTGCCAACCATATAGTGACTATGATGTACTTTCATAAAAGCTACCATATTTAAACAAGTCAAAACATTTTATCACTTCTCAAAAATGGAAAGATAGGGAAATTTTAAAATAATGTAAAAAATTACACATTCTGTGTTTTTGCTTCATTGGCTTGTTTTTCGTAAATTTTCAATTGTTTTTCCAAAACCTGATTTTGTTCCATTTCTCGGTTAGTTTTTTCAAGAAATGTTTTGTAAAATTGACTCAATTCTGTTTCCACTCCAGCAATATGTTTATTTAAACGCTGTTGATGCAAATTGCATTCTTCTACCAATAACATTGAATACTTTTAATTAGAATCATGTTTTTAAAAATTACCAACTCTAACATTGTACACATTGGTATATATTTTATCATATCTGGCTGAATTTAATAGTTTGTGGGTAGCCAAAGATGACTTGAAATCAATGGTCTAGAAATAACAATATAAAAAATTTAAATACAATTGTTTGTATGTAATTATTAATTTTTTTTAATATCCAAACTAATTAAATTTGACTGTAGTTGAAAAATTAAAATATTTCCTTTTTATATTTTGTAATGTTTTTTAAAAAGTTTTAATGAAAGTTTGGTATTTACGATAGCCAATTCAAAGACATAGCATATTATAAAAAGAAATGTTTAATTTGAAATTAATTATTTTAATTACAAATTAGTTTATAAAATATTCTGTTAACGTGGAATTAAACTGTTATTTAACAAGGATTTATTAGTATACTATGTAGACTAATTGTACTAATTTTAAATTTTTTTAAATGTCAAACCTTTTCTTCTATATATTGATCAATTTCTTTTATTTTAAATATTTTATAACTTTCATAATGTTTCATAAACAATTTTTCATATCTATAATAAGTTATATATAATAAAAAATAAATTAAAATACAAGTTTATGATATCCTCTGAATTTCGATTTAATTCACGATTATAAATATCTTGACTGTAATTATTGAAATGATCGAGTAAAATTGCATTATCGTATTTTGCATTCGACTTTTTATAATTATCTAAATTTATAATTGGAAAATGGGTTAAAAAACAAAAGTAAAGATACATTATATATATAATACTAGCTTGGCTGTTTTGTACTTCGTACAAACATCACCTAGCTCTTATTCTACCAATAACTTATAATATTACATAAAAATGCCACAGTTTACTATTACCAATCTTCAACGGAATTTATCCCAAACGTGTCAAGACAATTTTTTATTTTTAATTTCTAGAAAAATTATATCAAATTTTTACTTTATATGAAATAATTTCCCCAAACAAAGAGTAAACAGTAAATTCTTTTGTTGTTTATATATTGTAACTGGATCTTATTTAAATTCTAGAAATATTCGATTTTTTTTTATAAAATAACGATAATGCACATATAGACACACAAATTATAGTTATACTTTAAACTTAGAATACTACTTAAACTTTAAAAAATCCTAGTCTCGTGTTATTTTTAAAAATAGGATGGGTAATTTGTGGTTTTTACCCTGAACAACTTAATTTCTAAAATCTAATCTTCGAAAAACTACTTTAGATATTGATATTTTTAAAACTCTACACATGTTACTTTCGTATATAAAATATTACAAATAAAATTAAAATTAAAAAACTAGAACTTTTCTTAACATTTGGTACAAAAAAATTTCCCAAAAAAACCCCCTTAAAATATGATAAAAAAAGTTTCACTAAAAATTAAAATTTAAAATGTAAAAAACAATTTTGTGTATAATATCTAAAGATAACTATATGAACTGTAATTTTTTTTTAAATTCTGGGACTATTCTCATTTTTTTAAAAAAGGGTAATTTCGAGTTTTGGCTCTGAAGACATATTTTTTTTTAAATTTAAATTTATGATAATATTTATGATTTTAAAATCTGTATCAGAGTGCATATTTTTTAAATTTTAAAGTTGGTTTGATTTTCATAAAAAAAAATATAATTGGGGTTTTTGACCGATAAGATGTAAGTTTCTAATATTGAAATTTATCTTACTTTCACCCGGGAAAAAACTATAATAGAAATGTGGAATTGTTAAAATTCTAAGACTCTTAGTTATTGAAATAAACAATAACACACACCGATCAACAAATAAAGAGTTCTATATAAGTAAGGATATTAAAAAATAGTTTTTAAAATTTTTTAATTTATCTTATTTTATTAGTCATTTTGAAAAATTTATTTATATTTATTTCAGAGTTTATTTGAAATGTTTATACTCCTGAACGGTACAGCGCAGTCGTACTTTTGACGAAAAATTTTGACTTTTCGACTTTTCGAAAAAATTTTAACATTTTTCTCAACAAATAAAAAAAATTTAAAT
Source organism: Intoshia linei (assembly GCA_001642005.1). Classification (NCBI taxonomy): domain Eukaryota; kingdom Metazoa; phylum Orthonectida; family Rhopaluridae; genus Intoshia; species Intoshia linei. Next base: position 50,142 of record LWCA01000014.1, on the reverse strand, counting down.
AATCAGTTGTATTTATTGGATTTTAAAATTTTCTAAGCTAACCCGCTTCTTATTTATCCAATAAAGCAATATTTATAGTGAATTTGATTTATTTTTACATTACACTGATAAATTAATTTACCAAATACAAATTGTAATGTACAATCCCATATATAATAATCGTCTGATTGTTGTAAATATTCCATATTTTCATTTTTTTCAGAATTTTCGCTGTCTGAACTTGCTTTTTCTAGATTAAATACATTAATATTAACATTTTCTTGTTTAACGGGTTCAACAACTTTTTTCTAAAATTTATAATATATAAGTATTGTTTTATGGTAATAATACCTCACTTTTTACTAAAGAAAAATGATTAATTAATCTCTTTTCGTATCTACCCAATTCAAATTTAAAGGAATTATGTATTTCTGAAACAGTAAGGCATTGCTTATTGTAATGTGATTCATATCTAAATATTATGCTTTACCTTAGTAGTTGTTAATTTTTTTAATTAGAGCTTTATTAAAATTTTTCAGTATCGTTAATTTATATAATTATAAAATATAAATAGTATGAAGTAAAATTTAAATAATTAACGTGAATTAATTAAAAACAAACATTTTATCTATATTTTCTAATTGATCTGATATCTTTTTTAGGGCAGTGGAGAGTGATTTATCATTAGATTCTTGTTTCAATTTTTCAATTAAAATTGTTAATGAGTGTTCCACCGCCTAAATTCAATTTATGTTACATTACATTTATACTACAGGTGAACTAAAGTGCTGCTATGTGTGTAATTTTTTCGGATTTTTATTAAAATCGTAAGAAGAAAGATTTTTACATAAAAGGCTTAAAACAGTATTTTTTATTAAATAATATTAAATTTTATTAATGGTGGGACAAAAATGGGATTTCAAAAATAATAATTTAGCGGTCGTCTAGGCTTTGGATATAATCCTAACATCTGGTAATTCTGCAATAATGTATTTTACAAAAATAAAAAAAATTTTTAATTTTGCTAGTAATAAAACTAGAAATGCTAAAAAAAATTTTGCCCATAAGTGATCAAAATTATCAAACCCAAATTGTATTTTTTTAATATTTTTTAAAGAATGGCCTACGCACAATCGCCGCACTTAAACGCATATATTATCATACAATTTATAAAATTTTGCTTACGTTGTCTTGATTTTGAAAATTATCTCGAAGTGTAAATAGTTTAGTATCAGCATCTGATAATATTTTTTTTGTTTTTTCTACATGAAAATCCCAAAATCTCACTATTAATTTACACTTATCAAACACTTGTCGCATATTTTTCTTTTGGTACTTACTTAAATTGTCATAAAATGTCTAAATGCGTATAATTCATTATTATTTCATTTTTTAATGAAAGTTAAGTACATCAATAATAATCAATTCGTTTTCGCATAATTGTCTGTGTAAAGCCAAAGTTTTCATGCATTTAGTTTTTATGGATTCGACATAAGAGGTTTCTGATTCACTGCCAGAATAAGACACTATCGATGATTTTTCATCATTATTACAATTAGTAATCTCTAAAATCACTCCATCCGTATATTCAATAATTCTATTATAATCGATTTCAAAGATATTTTCCATATGTTTTATACATTCTATAAAATTGGTTTCGTATTCATTAATTAGTAATGTATATTTTTTTTGCATATTATTCACATAAAGTTTGTTTATTTTTGGTGGAGCAAACTCTCTAAATATAATATTTATGTGAAATAAAATAATAACGAAATAATGAATTTTATATTAAAAAATTAATTTGATTAAAAAAAAAATTTTAAATAAATTATAATATAATACCTTAGTTCTGCATTGATATTATTCAATTTTTCTTCTGTTTTGTAATTTTGATTATACGTTTTATCAAAAACTTGAATTATAATTGCGTAAATTTGTGAAATTTGAAGTTTGACGTTGAGCCTAAAATATACATGAAAACAAAAATTTGCAAATTTCGATATTTTTAAAATTGTAATGTCAAAATTATGTGTACTACGTACTCAAAATTTTCAATAATGGTATCAATTTTGCATATTTTCCATTTCTTTTTGATATTCTCCCACTCATCCATCAGTTTTTTCTCTTCATATATACTTGTTGAAGTTAATGCGTAATTTATATCATAATAATATCTTTTATTACTTATTAAATGTATATTAATTTTCTAAAATTAATTTTTTTTCAAAATCTCAAATAAAAAAATGTAATTACTTGAGTTCTACTTTCTATTAAGGAGCGAATTTCACTTTCGGTGAGATAAGCAATTTTAATCTAAATTTTCAAAATTGTATATCATAATAAATATAATTAATAATATAAAATATAAAATAAATAATAAGAATTAGCGTACTGCTTTGACATAAAACCATTGAAAATATTTTTTTATATCTATTAATCTTTTCTTTTCCAAGTCTGTATGAAATTTTAAAAGAGTTGATATATTTTCGTTATATTCCTGATAACAATTTATTATATTATCTTTAATATTGTAAATTTCACTCAATTCGCAATTTTTATACTAAATTGTATATGCTTTAATATAAAAATAAAATAATATATAATACATTTAAACTAATGTGTTCCATTTCATTTTTTGCATTTATTCTCAAACTATCCAACTTTTTTAGTATATCAGATGATTCAATTTTTATGTCGTTTTCAATTTTCTATAATTAAATTTTAAATTATAAATCGACGCATCACCAAAAGTGTTACCAGAACGTGCTTGTATTAATACCAGCAAAATTATTAAATTTATTTATTTTTGTAAATTACATTATTGCAGAGTAGTCAGGTGTTGGGATTTTATCTCAAAGCCCAGACGAGCGCTAAATTATTATTTTTAAAATCCTACTTTTATCCTACCATTAATGACATTTAATAATATTTAATAAAAAATACTGTTTCAAGCCTTTTATGTAAAAATTTTTTTAATCCAACCACAACATAAAAAATTAAATTAATATTTCAAAAATTAAGCCTTAAGGTTTAAGTTGAGGTAAAATATTTTTTTCTACATTTTTTTGAAAACTTCGATTTTATCAAAGCTTACTATCAATAACTCTTAATCCAACCATAAAATAAAAAACACAAAATTTTAGCAACCATAAAGAAAAAATCCCTGTTTCCAAGTACAGTAATACCTCACTATAACAAACCAATTCGTTCCGAGATCTTATTCGTTGAGCAAGAGTATCATTCTCCGTTCGTTTTGGCATATTTAAAAGGTTATTTTCGCCCATTATTCTAGTTTTTTGTGTTTTTTAATTTGTTCGTTAACGCGGGAGTTCATTAAGCAAAGTATTACTGTACTTAGTTCTGAAACTTACATGTAAAAATTTCTGAGTCTCACAAAAAAGCTTGCATTCAGTTTATATTTTACAAATTAGTCATTTATGTATATGTATTACAAAAAAATAGCAAATAATTAATGTTACCAGCAAATAGACCACCCTCGCGCATCACTGATGAGTTTCAAGTGCATCGTAAACTTTTTATTAAGTAATGCATATTTATTTAATATAGATTACAATTTAAAAGATAATATGTCCTCGGTAGTATAGTGGTAAGTATACTCGCCTGTCACGCGAGTGACCCGGGTTCAAATCCCGGCCGGGGAGTTTTTTTTCATTTAATCAATAAAAAAATACTAAACAATTTTCTAAAATGGTTCGGAAAATAAATCGCTAATTTTAGTTAATTTTAAAAGTATGATACAATTTTATTTACATTTTATTTTAATTACTTAATAAAATACTTACTTAAAATTTTATTTACATAGATTATAAAAGTGGTGTAGTTTTATTTCCGGCTAAAAGCTCATAAATTGCGGCCAATTCTGTCTTATTTGTGAACTCTGCAATATGAATATTATTGTTTTATTGAAACTGTTTAAATTTAAATCTTTATTAACATGTAAGTAAAGGTATTTAAAAGTTTTGGTATTTTAGGGTTCATTGGAATCCTTAAAAATATTATCTATATTATTTGAATTATAAAATTTAAGATCAAATATAATAAGTGTAATGACTTCACAAACTATTATTATACAAACAATGCATGTATTAAAAACTTTGGTCACTACTTATTTACATAGTAAAATTTTAATTTATACTACAACTTGTAAATACATACGATTTTTGCCATCATTAAGCTTTGATTTAATTTCATTTCGGCACTTTCATATCTGTGTATATAATTAATAAAAATGGTAAATATGAAACACTTTAATTTTTAACAATTATTTATTTAAAGTTAAATGTTTGTACATATTAATTAATAATTAGACTTCTGTAATACGATTTGAATCACAAACTTTAAATTTACATTAATATCAATAATTCAGTGAGAGTTTTTTTAAATAAATTTAATTTGAAAATGACCTTGGATCGTTCTGAATCTTCAATATTTGAAAAATACCACAATTTTTATATTATTCTAGAGCGGTGGTTTTCAACCGGGGGATCGCGACTGTTAGGGAGGTCGAAAAATTTATCAGGGGGATCGTGAAAATTTGAACACAGTATAAAATATAAATAAAACTGAATATGCTTTTTTAATATATTTATTTGTGTTAATTGATAAGATGTTTGGAGTATATAGAAAATTTTTGGGTCGCGAAAATTTTTTATGTTTATAAAAAGGGTCGCGAACACAAAAAGGTTGATAACCAATGCCCTAGAGTGAGAAATTCACACTTTCATCATTTTCAGAAGTTCAGAAATACAATATTTTACTGTATTATTTGCATTTATTTCTTAAAAACTATTTGAGTTGATAAAATTTATTATACATATATTTTTGTTAAAATATTCCTTAGTTTATTTTAACATATTTTTTTATTTTAACCAATGTAAATTAATTATTTATAAGTATTACCTTATTTTACGACGAGTCTCCATATTCAATTTCTTACCGTTTAATAAATATTCATGGTTTTATCGTGTTTTGAGTTTCCAAGTTATTGTTTTGTTTTATTTTATTACAATATTTTGATCAATCGTTTTAGTAAGTAAAATGAATGCATTTCTTAATTATAACTAACGATGGAAAGATATATGACATGATTGTTATATACAGGTAGTGAAGAGCCAAAAGTGAGCCCATAAAATATAATCCTAGTAGAGCTCTATATACACATTATTCCATATAGTGATTGTGTTTGGAGAATAATACCAGGTTAAAATTCTTTGGATTTTTATCATTTCGGGGACTTGACGAAAAAAATTGTTGGAAAACTTAAAAAATAATAAATATTCAACATTTGGTAAAAATATGTAATTAAAGGTGATAAAGCAGTGTGTAAGTCTTAAAAAAATGACATGCTGAATTGTATATTGGGCCTTGGTAGGCCTGAAAATATTACAACACAAAATATGATTGTTTATTTAGTTTGTTAAGTTAGGGATATATTTGTATAACTATAAGATAAATATCTCAATTTATAAAAATCAAAATTCGGCAGAAGTTCGTAGTTGAACTGATGTGTAATGACAGATTTTCAATGAGAGCTATAACTATAAGTGAATTTATAATGAAGACGTTAAGAAAAAGAATAATAGGTTTTTAAAATGAATAAGTAACTAAACGTAGAACAGGTCAAAATAACGAATCAATAAACGTGTCATGTTTTTTAAAACACATTTTAAATTATGTAAAATGAATTTAAACCCTAAGACTTAGGGTTTAAGTGAATGGTATACAGCAGGTTTTCAATTTTTCCCTCTTAACACATAAAACTTACTTAATACTCGGGTTAAAAATGTTTACATGACAATTTAATTAATGATTCTCAGACCTTCAATATTCGTATATTTACAGGTATGTGTTTCCCAATTGTGAATCCTACATTTCCCAACAATTTTAAACATGGGCTGAATAAACGCAGCGTTAATGTATTTATTTTAAATTTGATGATTATAATCAGTTATAAAATTTTCGTTTGGTCCACTTATGCAAAATGGTTGAAGCCACTTTTTGTATATTTTGTATTTTATTTGCCATTATTTACAATAAACTAGGCCAAACTCATGTTCCAAAAATGTAAATAACAATGGTTAAATTAAAGTTGTAAATTATTGCAAATGAAAATAGTCAAAACGTCAAATACAATTGGCGATGCAATTTGGAAATACTTTAAGTTTCTTTAGAACTTCCATCAAGATTTATGTAATAAACAAAAGATGAATCAATTGAAAACTATATAGTACAAAAATATTGACATCAAACTCACCATTATCATATTTGCTGAAATTGCGGTGATTTATCCTGCCATCCATAAATAATGCTATTTTCAGTCATTTATAACCTTTTATGTTTTATTAAACAAAAATAAAATTTAAGTACGTTATTTATAGTTTTAAATGCATTAAGTGCTTCATAGCATATTTTTACCGTTTAAGTAATATTATTTTAAATTTTCATCTAAAGTTTAGACTAAAGGTTTGATGCATTTGAATTGAATTAACCGAATGTAGCGTACATATTTTTAAACACAAACTGTTTTAATTGTTAACAACACAAATTTACATTCATTACACTAATGGCGCCGCTTTTCTTAACATTTGTACCAATATGACGCCAGCACACATGACTTTAAAAACAATGGCAGGTAATACAGCAAAAATGATATCACCATTTTATAATTTACCCTGGTATATTTGTATCATGTCAAAATGATTTATAAATTTATTATTCAGACACACTTAATTTGATATATCACCGTATTCTTCCTAATTAAATAATTAAAATGACATGTAAAGACTTTAAAGTTTATTGGAGATAAATGTTTTTATTGTGCTTAATTCATCATATATTTCAAATTATCAATAATTTCAAAACAGTTATGCAATGTATAATATTTATATGAACACAAATGCACTTATGATAGAACAGAATACTACGACCACAGGCTTGATTTATAAAAAAACAATTCCAACATATCATTTCATTAAAATGTTTAAAATACTGATATTGCTTTATTTTAATATAACGGTTTATCATATTATTACATCCTGACTATTCTAAAATTTTTATCATTGATTAGTTAATTCAGATATTAGATAAAAAATTATAGATTTTAGGTATCCTACATTTAATACGTTTTTTATGGCTACTGGTCGGTGGCAGTAGTCTCTCCACTGTCTCCTTCAAGAGCTATCAGGCGGTTCACAATCTAGATTACTGACAAGACCAGGGCTGTGCAGAGGCAACAGTAGGCCACACCAGATAGAAATTGTAGGCCCTATATACATTGCTTAGTCAATAGTTCATTATCTAAAAATTAAAAATTGCATAACATTTTATTATACGATAATTTTGGTATACTTAAGAAATTTTTAAATATGATCTATTAATAATTTTAAAAAGTACGCCTACATCCCCATGATTGTAGACCTGGGCCGTATGGCCCTAGACCTCTCCACAGACCTGGAAAAGATACATATCAATATAGTCCATGAATTTAATTTACTTGTTAATCAAAAAATGAATAAATATCTTTTTACTCCAAAAACCGAATTAGTGAAACATTTTCATTTATCCCTAAAGTTTTGAAATCGCCTGATTTAGTTGACAAATTATATTTACATGAAAACTGTTTTTGGTAATCCACATAGAGCCCTTTACGGAATGGCATTTCTCCAATATTTCCGTCAGTGGTTGTAAAAAAGTTCATTACTCAAATTTTTTATTTAGCAAATTCATTTAGAAAATTATAACCAATTACTACTCTAATTTCATACAAATTAACTATTAAACAGACTCATTAATGATGTAGAATCAGTACCGATACAAAAACCTATAATTAATTATCACATATTTAAATTTTTTTAAATGTAACATTAATTATGCCGACTCATATCACTCTTTAACAATTAAAAAAAATTCGTTAACCCGTATTCTCGAATTTTATAGACACGGACTACGAGCCGTTATCTGAGTCGTAGCTGTTGCTGGGCCAATCCATCATATCATGTTATTAATGGTCAAAATAGATCAATTAGTGAAGATAGTGATACTAATTTATGTTACTGCCCGTTTGATTTCTAACTTAGTCTAAAAAAAATTTTTCTAACTTAGCTTAAATAAAAAAGTTATCATATCGAGCAATTAACATTTATAATAATTTTCATATTGCGCCGTAAATTTATGATTGATTAAATTATATGAAAACACATAACATGTATCAATTCATTCAATTCAATTTTTGAATCAAAATATAATTATACTACTAAAGGTAATTTATTATCAAAGTTTTAATAAAAAATACTAATATAAATCAAAAATGACAATTTCATTGTTAAATAATGGAAAGATTAATTCAACACACCTGGTTGAATTTAACACGTGCAAGCGTTGTCCTGTTGTATGTGAATTGTAATTTTTAGTAAAAATATACATAAAGTAAAAATAACTGAAAAATCAACACTGCATCCAATCGTTATTGTATTATCACAATGCATAAAAATAATAATATCACGCCCATTCTTTTAGAAATTGTCATACATTGTGTATTTAAAAAAACATAAAATTGAATTGACGCTAATTCAAAAATTCAGTTGAGAATATAAAATGTCCTTTAATTCTAAAGAAATAAAGAAAAATATGATTAAGGTATATTTAATTTAAAATAAAAATAATGACAAATGAGGTGTTTTCTAATATTTTCTTCTTTTTAAAAATCATTTGATGTTCAATGTAATAAACTTTAAATGCATTGTGCAGAACAACAGGAGGATTGGTCAGATAAAAATTATGAAGCTATATATAAATAAATGTATACGCTATCCTAGAGGTTCTCAACCTTTTATTCATAAGGGTCACATTTTATCACTATAAAATAATTTTTATTTTATTATTAGAAAATTTAAAAAACAAAATTACTTAAAATCTATAAAAATATTGGGCAAACTACACAAAATTTTTTTTTAAAAATGGAACGTTTATACATTTTTCCTCAATTGTTTGTTGTCTAAAAATTGGAAATCGCATTATTCATCATAACTTTTTCAACATTACCTATTAATTACATAAAATAATTGTAAATTAAAATAGTTGGCCGGGTCATGTGACCTAACTCCTCTACACGGCCCTGACTGCATAGTAGTATCAATAGAACATAATTATGAGAAAATGAAAAATTTTTCTAATATTACCCTAGCCAAATCCACAGCCGTGGGCTTGTTAGTTTATACAAGTTTTATTTATTTACGTAGTTATGTTAATTCTCTAATTAATTAATCAAAACGTGATGGTATCTTAAATACATTTAAAAATTTTATCATTGACGTTTTATTAGGCAATTATTTCTAATAAAATAATAGTGCATTAATAAGAGTGGTGACGAAAAAATTGCAAAAATGAAATTAAGATAAAAAAACAATTCGCGTAATAAATTAATAATAGAATTAACTCAAAGTTAAAAGTATTTGATTCATTTGGCAGTTACTAGTCATTACTCAACTAAATATTAAAAATTTTATAATTTACGAAATGTATGCAGTCATGACGTGGACACGTTAAACTTGACCAACAAATTTTCATCGTTTATTCGTTACCCTACAATAAAAACAAACCAAGTTTTGAAAAATAATATAAAATTAAACCAACTTTAACGGTATTATTATGATTTTTTCTAAACCGTTCCATAATATTAAATATTTATATGTAAGAATCATTTTATTGTCCCTGAAAGGTAACACCACATAAACCTAAATTTGAATATAGATATCAAAACCTATCATGGAGAAAAAGCGTAGAGCACGAATAAACTCATCTCTGAACCAACTAAAAAGTTTACTTACAGATGTTATAAAAAAAGAGGTAAAATAAATTTAAATGAATTAATAAACAAAAACCAGTTATCCAAATCAAAACTTGAAAAGGCCGATATTTTGGAATTAGCTGTTAAACACATGCGATCATTACAAAACAATAAATTAAAGTCAGAACACTGTCAAAACTGCAGTTATTCTGATGCAAGTGAATCAGGTAATATTAAGCAGTTTTATAAATATTTAACAATTATATCGAGATGTACTTGCGATGACATATATTAAAATGTATGCATTCCAGTGAATGACCCAAACAAAATGTAATCAAAATAACAATTGAACTACAATAAGTTATAAAATTCTAAACTAAATAAGAACACGCAAAGTGCTCAAGGTCAAAATTAACATTATCAACAAAGCGTGCGAGCAATATATTTTTGAGACAAAACATGACACGCAAGCACCCTCCATTCAAAACGCAAGATCAAATTTTAACAGATAACCTTATAAATCTAATGACTAGAGTGCTAGGGGTTAGCCCATCAGCAAATTTAATAATTATGTGACAAGTGACCACTAACTATTTAAAAATTTTTGACAGCTATTATTGAGTTTTTGAATTATATTCAAATTTTAGACGTTCAAAATTACACTACAAATTTGCACTTGAAATATCATTCTGGTTTTAACGACTGCACGGATCAAGTTAATAGATATCTTGAAAAAATGGAATCAATCAATAATGAAATTCGCATCAACCTTGTTCGATACCTCAAAGAAATTATTAACCACACAAATTGCCCTTTTCAATCGTTAAATGAAAATTTAAACCACTTTAAAAACTCTAAATACAGCATAGTCCACCCATTTCACGCCATTGATGAATTTACCAAAACTGAACCAATTGAAATAAAAACAAAATCTATTACACAAAAGTCTATTTGGAGACCTTGGGACTCGTAAAAATTGTTATATTTAATAAATTTAATTTTCATAATTTGGTAGCATACTTGATGTTTCATTGATCTAAAAATATAGTAAGAATAATTTATTAAAATTTTTACTGATTTTGTATTTGACAGTTGGGACTCATCACTATCACTATTTAGAATTGGCTTGACTAAAATTATTTAATAATACCACTTTAAAATTACCTTCTTCAACATTAACAGTTTCACCGTCGATGAAGAGGGTAGTACAAAAATATAAAACTCCACCAAAGCTAGCTGCCAGTAATGTGAGATATAAAGAAAATTGTAATGAAAAAAAATCGATTGCTGGAGACTTATAACTGTACGAATTCTTCATTAAATCAGAAAACTAAAAAACAAAGTACATAAAATTGTTAACAATAAAATTTTCAGTAATTTCAAAAAAGCAATATATAATACATTCATGGTTCTCAACCTTTTGCTTCTTATGACCCCTTACGAACAAGTAAAAATTTTACGTTAGTTTACTTGTAATTAATGATTGTGACTTTCCGGAGAATTTCAAATCCAAGCATCCAATTCAATTTATCATTGATATATTAAAAATGTATTTAATCAATTTCAATTTCAATTTAGAGTGCATTCTCACATTATAATTACAAATTTGTATAAAAAATTGTTTGAATTTGTAACTATACTTGGACTACACTTTACATATTCAGAGCCAGCCTATCGTACTCAAGACCATACACCTGCAGAGGTGGCTAGAGCTATATGGCATTTATCATCATTTTATAAAAAAATTTCTTACGGTTTTATTTTTCATTTTCGAGGAAGTTCAGGCATCATAGTTCGGCTCTGGCTGCATTCATGTTATCAATTCTTTTCAAAAGACATGAATGAGATGAAATTATTTAAATAGTAATTCTACCATTAATTTTTTCTCTATATTTAGTTAATTTGAATTTTTACATTAATTTTATGATAAAACTGTTTTATATTCTACATTTTTCAGATATAATGATATTTATATAAAAAATATAAAAACACTGAACATTCTGTGATTCAAACAATTTGTGCAAAGGCGGATTCAAGGGGTGCAGAAGGTGCAGTTTGACCCCCTAAATTTTTTAAAAAAATTTTTAATTTATGAAAACAATATATATGGCGCATAACATTACATGAACAATTGATAATGTGACATAATGCCTTTTGTTATGTGAACTGGCCCTCATGAATTGCCACTATGACTATAATTTTGATATTGAAAATTTGGTTAATGAATTTGCAATACTTCACCCAAGAAGACTGGACCTAATTGATTTAGGATTATTTAATGAACAAAATTAATTTCTTTTTTTTTGTGCTGATCATTTTTTTATTTTTGCGAAAAAATACAAATTTGGAAACTATTGTATAACAACCTTTAAATGAAATTAAACGAGACTCCTTGATATTAAAAGAGAAGCCCTAAAAGATTTTTTCCCCTTCGGCAAATTAAATATTTTGCTCGCTTCGCTCGCACCCCATTAACTAGCCTCTTGGATCCGCACTGTTGTGGGTTACTATTTACTTTTTGATATTTAAAATGTAAGTTCCGTTATTTTTATATATTCGTAAATTTTTTTCATTTACACAATGTAACTACCAAAACTGAAATGTGGTTTTATTTAAAAAAATTTGTAATTTACAATCAATAACCACTGTATCATATATTTTGTAAATTCCAATTTAAATTGTGAAAATTTAAAAAAAATATAATTAATTTCAACTTTTAGCGATCTCCATGAGAAATTTTGCTACCCCGGTTGAGAAACCATGTATATATATTTTAGTTTAATTATAGTAAACCAATCCAACAAGGTATGGAGACCCTGCATCACCAAAAGCATGTGAAATCAAAATTTGAGTTGACACTGCTGCCGATCTTCTTTGTGGTTCAATTACTTTCTATATAAAATTTTTAAATAAATTTAGACACAAATTCATATAATAAACTGTTATTTTATAATGCAGTTTATGCCAAAGTGAGTGGAGTATTTCCACTGGAGATACTTTGAAATATATTTATAAACAGATTTTTTAAAATAATAATAATATTCAAGATATTAAAAAATAATTTTTTATAGAATATTTAGAAAGGTGGTCCTCAAAAAAAAAAGTTTGGCGACCACTGCAGTGCTATAATTTTAGTGTATAAGTATAATTCTTAATTATAACAAAGACAAATTTGGTTACATTATGGAAATATATAATACCTCATCTAATTCGATTTTAGTTAAAATTAATTTAATTATAAAATGATACTAGTAAAATATCAGTATTTAAAGCCCAAATAAGACATAGTATTGTAATTCCGATAGCTACCAAAATCTACAATATAAAAATGTAATAACTAAACAAAAATCAAACCCAAGTCGCAATAATTTGAGTTTCAGCAAGATAAATAGCACAAAACAAAAATGGTAAAGAGCCAAGGAGTGAAAATGAACAAATATAAGAGTCTGTATATCTCGAATATTTCCCAAATAGCATTAGTAATATTTTAGATAAAATAACGCCAATTAAACCTCCAGCACACGTTAATATCCCATATATGGTTGGAACTCTATTAAATATAATTTAAAAGTTAACTAATAAACATACAATTTAATTCCAGAATGATGCTGCATTTTGTACGCAAAGGACATAAAGTGTGGAGACCAGAAAGAAAGAGCACCGACGATGAAACAAAAACATGTAAAACCGAGCGTCGTCAATATGTAGGTTTTTCTAAAAAGATATTTACATATTAACATTAAAATAATACTTGGATAGAATGCATTTCATATCATATATCCAACTAGATTTTGAGGTGTTATTTATATCACCGGTAGTGGTACGTGTAGGTTCCTTCATAACAAACAAAATTAACAAAATTCCAATAATTCCATTAACTCCGGAAAACTAATATATAATAAAAATATGAAAAACAAAGTAAACTCGTAAACCCCATCTCCAACTATCGAAAAGACTGGTTAATAGTGAAGATAGTACATATCCTAGACCACTAAATGTAAATTTTAGTAGAAAAAATAATACCTGCCAATAGGAATTGCAAGACTAAACATGATAAGAGCTGTAGTTCTAGATGTACCTGAATAAATACTTCCAATTAGTGAAGGTGTAATGGTTGCATAACTGGCTTCGCCAACACCGACCATAGATCGACAAAATAGAAATATCATAAATTTCTAATTTAAAATATAATTTCATAAATATTAAAATTACGCCATCTGGAACATATGTGGCCGAGAGTGTAGATAAAAGCCAACACACTTGTGAAAATATAAGAATAATTTTTCTGTTATATCTATCTCCCAAATAACCAAAAATAGGACTCATTATCATAAAAACAATGACGAAAGATGTTTGTATGAGTCCAGTATTTCCATCACTTAACTCGGCGTCTTTAGTACCAAAATGAATTTTTACATCGGATAAAACACCTAGATTACATTAAATTTAAATTAACATGAATTAAATATACCTGCCACCGCAAATCGGTCTGCAAAATTGCAAAGATTAATAAACGTCATAACAGCAATCATTAATTTTTTTCGTAGTGGGGAAATCTCGTCATTCTTTGGAATAATGTCCACATCGGACGATTCTGATATAGATTTTTTCATTTTTTTTTGGTTATGCACGTGTAAATTTAATTCAATTTAATAAAGGCGATTGACAATCTGCATAATAATTCTGTCTGCTTTTTGTTTGAATTGACATACAAATCACAATTTGAAAATCTCCATTAAGAACGCTATTTTAGTATCCATGTCAATATATAGGTATTTATTTGTTCATATTTATATTAATTTGGTACATTATGTAAATTATGTAGTTTATTAAATTACTACTCTTTAAATGAAATAATTTTAATTGATATTTTTGCTACACGTTTCAATTTTAAAAAAAATTGACACCCTACTGTACAGTGTACACTTCGAAAATACAGAATTCAAAATGATCGTTTTTAAATAAAAAATTTAACTTTATATCAAGCAACTCTGGTATGCCGTCATAATAATTTATAATAAATTAACAATAAATAAAGTTAATTTTAAATTTTTTTGAATACTATATAAACTGAGAATAAACTTTTATTGAATATAACAAAATTAAAAATGGATGACGATGTAAAACGATATGGAAAGGAAATGTAATTGAATTTATCATGTATATTGCAATATTTAAGATGAAAACTTTCTTTTTCAACTCGCGGGTATATTTTTAGAAAACTGTTAATCCGGCAGGGATAGAATTTCAATTATTATATGACTTATCAAATTATTTTTATGTATTTTTTTAAAAAGTTCACCTGTTTATTGGTTTTATTGCCTGAATACATCTTATGTCATTTTTTGTGTTGTTAAAAATAATTTCAAAAAATTTTTTTCTAATTATTTTGTAATTGTTAGTTTTATTTTGTTGTTTTGCTTAAAATTATTTATATACTAAAATTTTTAATATAAAATATATTTTTTTGTTTAGCGCAGAAAAGCAAAAATCGGAAACTTTTAGATGCCAAAATTGTTTAAAAATAGGTCATTTTACTTTTAAATGTCAAAAGAAACAAAAATATAGATCGAGGTTGACCAAATCACAACTGTTAGAAAAGAAATATGATGAAATGCTCAAAAGGTTAATTTAATTTAGCCATGATACCCAACCGATAAAATTATTAATATGTAACCGCAATTAATTTTCAAAATGTTGAGAAAATTATAATATTATTTTTATAGAAAAGCAGAACTGGAATTAAAGAAAGACGCCGACGTTATCCCTCAAACCGAAGTAAAAAAACGAAGAGTAGAAAGTTCACCAGAATCAATACCTCCAGATTCAATAAAAATGTCTAGTAGTGATGATTCATCAGGTTCCTATGAATCATGCTCGGGTTGTAGTAATTCATCTTGTAGTGCAAATGTTAAAAAAGGAAAAAATAAAATACAGTAATTTTATAGAATTGTGTTTTGTACATAGTGAATGTAAATTAAATAATTTATTTAATAGTCTTTTGGATATTGACGTCTAATAGCCTTTTTAAGAATCCATTCGTGCTTTCTTGTATCCTCCAGTGATATTCGTTCTTCTGGGTTGATTTTTAATAGCTAAAATAGTTAAATTAACAAGTAACGTTATCCAAATAACCGATGAAATTAGTTTTTTGGCTTCAAGAGAAACATGATGGGGGAAACGGTAAATAAGATTAGTAATTTTGTTGTATGTTTCAGGGTTTGTTTCACTTTCAAATGGTGCATATCCGGCTAAAAATTCAAAACAAAGCACTCCTAAACTCCAAATATCTACATTTTCATCGTGTCTTTCGTTTTTCACCATTTCTGGGGGTAAGTAATCCAATGTACCACATAATGTATCTCTTCTATTTTTTTTATAATAAATTATTAATTTGAAATATTTTACTTAATTGATAATATATTACTTTGATGATGGTGCATGAATAGACCAACCAAAATCAGCAATTTTAACTTCTCCAAATACACCGAGTAAAAGGTTTTCAGGTTTTATATCCTAAAAAATATATTTTAAATCAATATAAAACGATTAATGTTGGTAAATTTAACCATAATTACGTTAAAAATTTAAAATTGCATGATAATAAAAAAGTTAAGTTACTTTTTGGGTCCAAATTACAATATCATTGGACCACCCTTATGTTGCATGTATTCACCGTTTCGGAAATTATTTTTTAAAAATTACTCTATGAATGACTTTATTTTTGTGACAATATATCAAAGCACTGCAAAGTTCATCGATTAGCTAATAAACATGATTAATTCACAAATATGTTTTTAATTGCATTTTATTTAAAAAAAATATGTAAATGGAAACCGTAGCCGATTTTGTTTCAGAAAAATGTCCATCGGTTCTTAAATGACGAAACAATTCTCCATTATATGCGTACTCCAACACCAAATAAATCTTCCTGTCATCATAGAAGTACGTGTACATTTTCAATATATGTCTGTGCCTGAAAAAATAATTACAATATGTAAAGATCTCGATATACACGTATATTTAAATAAAACATAACGGCTAACTAGTTATGGTTTAACAAGATACAAAATAGACCCATCAAAGTATTTTCTGATCAATCTTTAGCCCGATAAACTCAAAATAAAATCATAAAAATAACAAATGTGACATTTTTATAAATTCCAATTTGTCATCTAATTATTATATTAACATCTCAATGAATTAACTCAGGGTAATCCAAAGCGTGACCGCGGGCCGCCAGGTCAAATTGTGTGATCCGTGAAATTGTTTAGTAATATATTTTGTAAAACAGGTAAATAATAAAAAATTAATAAATATTTATATGTAAATAAGCAATGAAAAGGAGAAAATTGCTTTTCAATTTGGAGTAAGAAAACTAAGAGGGAAGGAGCGATGAAATAATTGTGTAAATTTTTTTAATGTTGCGCCCGCTGAATTTGTAAAATGTATTTAATGGTCCTCACTCGCCATGTGTTATGACCACCCTGAATTAACTAATTAAAAATTAGAGATTGAGGTATGATAAATCGTTAGAGGCCCAATCTGATTATTTTCTATGGTTCAACTAAATTTATGAGATAAATGCACTTTAAAAAAAATAGAGGTCCAACAAATTTGGGTGTCACTAAGCTAAACAGGTAATGAAGAAATTATCAAAATTAAATTTATTTTTCGTTTCTTTTACATCTGAATATCAACATCTTTCGGTACACTTTGCCAGTTACAACATATCATACTAAACATTTAATTACCTTAATTTTGTTTGAATTTCGATCTCGCGTATAAGTTGATGTTCCAATTTAGCTTTACGTATTTGAGATTTAAATATTACCTAAATGAATATTCACCACTAACTAAAATTATAATAAAATAAATACTTTTATGGCAACAATAAAATGACTTGTTTTGGTTCTGGCCAAATAAACACTTCCAAACTTTCCTTTTCCCAATGGTCGTCCAATTTCAAAGTCTTCATTAATATCTAGAGGGGATCGATGCTTACCCAATATTCTGTAAATAATGTAAAAATAAATATAAGAGGATTATCATAAATTACATTAAAATTTTTTAAATAAACTAATTACCTTCGGTTGAAAATGTATATATTTTTTTAATGTAATTATTTAAACTTAATAAAATGTGAAATTACAAGTTGATGAAAATATTACAATTTATTATCTTGTGTTTCGGACATGTAATATTGGAATTTTTTTGTAAAAATTAAAACTGCGCCAAATTAAAATGAACAAACATTTATTGATAATGAAATGAATTAAATTCTTAACGGGTAACATTGTGATATTTATGAAAAACTGTTAACACGTCAATATTTTCGTAGTGATTGATTCGGTCGGAATAAATTGAATAAAAGATGTACCAGTATGACTTTACAATCTTATATTTCATGTATTATTGACAATTAATGTGAATAATATATAATTTATTTATTTCGAAAAAAAAACATTATGATAATATCACAACGCTAAATGATTTTATCATCTCAATTAAAATAATGAACATTATAATACTGCTTTTAATTATTTTTGACTTTACTGTTGGAATAATGCATAAATATTGTATTTTGACGTGATCATTGATCAATAATAAATATTTATAGATAAAATGCCGAGTATATCATGTGGTATATGGGACAAATATATAGACGGCGCTTCTATAATTAGCGGATATGAATCAAATTTTAAAAATCAGGACTGCTTGATGATTTTCAGAGTTATTTTAAATTAATTTTAATTTTTGTTAACCGATAATTTAGACAAAACTACCTTTAGGTAATATACTGATTAGATTTGAAAGATTTAATATCCAATACTGCAATGTGATATTTACAATTTGGTTGAATCCTTATTCAAAAAAAAATGTAATTTTAACCATTATTGTTAAAATTAGCTCAAAACAAGCTTAAGCTTTATGTAATTTTTTTTTGTATTTTTTAAATGTATACGGGGTCCAGTTAAAATGTATTCGGATTAATTTGGTGTAAAAAATTAAATGTTTATCAGTTAAATTAGATTACATATACTTGTGATTCAATGAATGTAACATCTCTAAAGACCGATATGGGTTACGTAAAATTTCAGTTGACCAAGAAAAGTATAGTTGGTTATAATTTTACTATCCTTCTTACGGAATATGAAAGTAATTTAAATTTCAAGAGGGCTTTTATCAAATTTAGATTTACCAACAAAGAATCACTTTAAGTGCAAAGAAAATTTTTATATAAGTAATGATATAATGTGTAGCAAAATGACACACTGTGCTGAACATAGAATACTAAACCCACATGATTGTATTATTTCGTTGCTAAAAATATATATAGATTTAGGTGATATCGTGAATGCAAGGATAATTTCGTATGCATATGCAGCATCGTTATTTGTTGCATGTTTTTGTTATGCAGTGTGTTTTATTGTATCCAATAGATTAAAAAATTAAAATCCAAATCTTTGACTGGTCTCATATTAATCATCAGTGATGATTCATCACTATACGAAACTTGTTCTCATTCCAGGCGCGATGGGCAGGTAATGAATGAAAAAGAGGCTCTATTTTACAAAAATTTCGTTGAGGTCCTGCTCGACGAGGGGTCGCCGTACGGTAAATACGTCTCTCGACAAGTGGATTGAAATAAATTTAAAAAAGTAAGAAGAATATCAATTTTTGAAAATACAAAAAAGATTGAAAAACAATCGAACGATTAACTCATAAACTCGTACACCAAGAAGAAAATTCGACATAACATACAACTATTGTACTCTAACTACATTTTTATGAAAAGTGAAAATTTATTTTTTTAACAAATCATTTCAAATGATTGAACAAATCTTTTGAAATCTAAATAAATATTTTTAAATTATAATCAATTTTTTTATTTATAAAAATTTTACGCAATGATTTAAACAGGAAGTATAATCATATAGTTCTTCAGCACACGATTCGATTGTGGATGGATCACTGTTTACTCTTTCTTTACATGCATCATAAAAAGTTTTAAGTTCAATACATTGTATTCGTTTTTTACATTCCTCTTTCAATGGAATCATGGGATCCTAATATTATATCAATAACAAATTTTAATTTTTCATGTAAATTATAAAGATTTAACAGACACGTATCCGTTAAAAAAAGACCCCCAAATAATATTTTTAAAGTTCTATATTGTATCAGCCGATATTTTGACTTAATTTGGTGTAAAAATTAGACAAATCCTTTACTTAACCCTTACGAGACAATGTATGTATTATGAGACATGTATAGATGCAAAAAACTACTCATAAATTTACATTGGTTTGTATACAAACGATAATAAGGCGGTAACAATATAAATTTTGAACAACTTACTGCTCATACACTAACATGTAATATGTGTAAAAATTAATTTTATTATCAATGCTTACTTTGAGTCAACAATACAATGAATTATATTTGAAATACAATAGACACGACGTGATTGTAATTGCGTGTCATAAATTAAATATATTTTATTGCTAATTCTTAGCCAAATATTAAAGCCAAATTTAAGTTGTTCACTTTACAAATCAATAACATTTGAAATTTGTGAATTTTGAGCTTTAAATTTTGGTGTTTTTTAATATTTCAAAAGTGAAATTTTTTGCTTTCAATTTTGAAAATCAGCATAGTCTCGTAAGGGTTAAATAAAATTGAATGTCTCTATTCTCTATATATATCTCTATCTTGAGAGTTTGAATCCTTTTGAGAAAGTGGGCAAAGTCAAAAATTTAACATTTTGATCAAAATATTTCCCTTGAATTTGAAGTAAAATTATATATTGCATTATGATCACATGAATTGCCCACGGCCGCAGGTTGTGAAACCCTGTCTTAGTGCGAAATAATCATAGATTTTGCTAATTAATCATATTATTGATTTTTTTACTTAATTTTTAAAGATACTTTTTTTAGGCTAATATTTTGTAGGGTTTTTAAGAGAATAATTTTAAAATTTTAAGGTATCTTTATCTACATAACAAAAAAAATGTTCCCTTAAAAACCCTTCAAAATTGTATCGTAAAAATCTGGTAAATTAAATCCCTTAAAAACCCAACCAAATTTTGGACCCAAAATTATCTTCCAATTCTGTGAAACTGTATCATCCGTAATTTTTTTTAAATTCTAGGGCTGTTATCATTTTTTAAAAAAAAGGTGATCTAGGTTTTTGACCGTGAAATTTACCTTTTTTAAGATTACCATTTATGAAAATGCTTATGAATTTAAATACCATCCTAGAATGAATGTTGTATACAATTATAAGACTTTCTTAATTTTTATAAAAAAGGTTAATTTAGGGCTTTGGACGTGAAGATATACGATTTTGAAATTGAAATTATCATAATATTAATGAATTTAAAACTTTTTATGAAAATGTGTTTTTTTATAATTCTAGGACGGGTTTGAATTTAAAAACAAACAACAATTGCGTTATTAACCTTGAAGGACTTAATTTCTAAAATTGAAATTTGCGATAAAACATCACTCTGGAAAAACTATTATAAAAATATGGAATTTGTAAAACTCGACTCCCCTTACTTTTTTAAATAAACAGAAACAAATAAATAATATATATATTTTTAACCATTTTACTTTATAAGTAAGGGTTATACACTCATTCTCTAATAAGTTTAAAAAATTGCATAACAAATATTTTTTTAAAATTCTCTATATAAATTTTATCAAAATAAAATGAAGTGTGAATAATTAAGAGTAAACTTTAAATTTAATTTAATTAATAAATTATCTGTCCTAAGTGAAACAAGTTTGGGAACCACATCTTTAAAGGATTTGTAATATTACAATTTTTACGTAATTTATTTTCTAATAAAATTAAAAAAGTTCGCCCTCAGCATAGGTAGGTACTGTTTGTACGCAGTACAAGTAATACTAAAGTCAAAAAAGTCTTTGATATAATACATAAGTGATAAAAGTATTGAATATATCAATTTGCGATTTACATTTAATATTTTAATAAAAATCATAAACCTGAAATATTTCTACATTTCACGTGCTAATAACTAATCAAAAATTATAAATGATTGTTACAAATTAAAAGTAATTTTTTTTATTTTACACATATACAATTAATTATAATGTAATATATTGAATAAAATGTTTAAATTACTATAATTTCGTCGTCGTCTTCTTTTTCTTCCTCATCAATTATTTTTTCATTTTCCTAAATTTAAAAATACACAATTATAACCATATATATAATAGGTGTTATACTTCGTTTCAACTGTGAGCAGCATTATAAAATATTAGTTTTTTTTAATTTTAAAAGTAAGGCAGTGATAGACAAGATGTTTTCCACGCCATTCCGGAGTAAACAAATTTTTACGAAAAAGTATTATGTCACTGTTTAAAGATGCAGAATGCTATAAGAAACGCCAAGAGACAGTTGGGAAGAAAAGGAATTTTAGTCACATTGAACAGCCCATCCACTGACGAACAATTGATAAATGATAAATTCAAATTTGAAGGGCATTGGGGTCTTTACATTGACATGGAATTGATTCAATTCTAATATTACTTTTATAAAATATATTCCGTATTTTTATGCAGAAAATATAAAAATAAATATTGACTAGTTAAAATTTGTTGAAATAAAATAACAAGTTGTATAATTTAAAAATTTAAATTAAAATTTATTACTCAAAAGTGTACTCATCGTACATAATTATCGATTTATAAATCATTAATAACTATTTTCCTAAAAAATTAATAAGCATACCTCTTTCTCTTCTGCAGAAAACGAAGTAAAAAATTGATACATTTTAGAAATCAACTAAGTTTATTGTTTTGCTAGATTATTTAAAAAAATGCAACCACATTTGTATATATTTGAACCCTAAGAAATTAAATTATTTAAGCGATTACTACATATTATGATCAAACTATATTCTACTATCAAGTGTATACTAACTGAAGTCTTAACGGCGATCTAATTTATCGGATTTTTAATTTGTCAAGTAGGCCATGAAAATTTTTAATTTTAGAAAGTTTCGAATGAAATAAATGATAGACTACAATCAACTTTCTATAGAGTGAATGCAAAATGTTATTTTAATAAATATCCAAGTAATTAAACGTATTAATGAATTAAATTAACGCAAAAATGTTATATTTTTAAAATAACATGTTAAAAAATAAAAGCAGTCAAACTGAACAGGAAAATTTACGGGAGGGTGAGGTTTCATGTGATATGGACATCAAAGATCTAAATTCAACTGAATTTGTCACTACCTTTGAAAATGATGCATTTCATTTAGAAAATAAATTCATGAAAAATATAATAGACACTATGAATGAATACTCTTTTTCGAAGAGTACACATAAAAGTAATTTTTTTAACCATTCATTGTAAATATAATATTTTTTAGAAAAATATTATATAAATTTAAGAAAATTTCGATATAATTTATGTGCAGAAATATCGTCACAATTTGAACACGAGTGTTCAAAATTCATATTTAATGATGACGTTTTGTTTTGCCAAAAATGTTGTAATACACTGAACGAACAAAATCAATTCAAAAGTCAAACTTTAATGCAACATTTAAACCGACATACAATGAAAATTGATAAAATGCCCCAGTATTTGAAGCAATGTAAAGATTTAATCGTTAAATTAAAACACCTCGGGTATAAATATCGTAAACATGGTCAATTTACAATCAATATGATTAATAACTATCCTGTTTTAAGGGTAAATGAGCTTTATGAGTTAATAAATATTCCCTCAGAGGAATTATTCAATTTTTTATGTCACATTTTACCTAAAGAATACATGAAAGATGTTCTTACAATATTTATATGTTTGAAATACTTAAAGGAAAGCAATGAGGCAAACGTATTATTTGAAAGATAATTAATGATACAAAAAGATACTACTCTTATTTAAAAAGATAAATTTTAATTTGAAAGGTATATACAAATATCTACATTTTATCTAAATCTTTGAGCCCATCAAAATCACTAGGCTCCATTTTTGGATTATTAATAAAACTTTCAATTATTTGATCTACAGAAAACCGTTGATCACTCAACTTTGATTTAATTTTTTTACGGTCCTTTCGTTTATTATCTGAACCAGAATTTTTCATTTCAAGTTTTTTCTTTTCTTGAATTTCAAAATCTCTATAATTGACATCCCAATTGGTAGTATTTTCTTTAATTTCTTTTTGATTACATATAAAAGAGTCAATTTCGCCGTCACTAATATTTTCTAAATCGATTGAATCGTCTGATTCAGATTTATTAGGTTTTAGGTTAGGTATTTGGGTAATTTTATCATCTTCAAAAAGTTTCAAACACATTTCTGTAGCATTTCCTAACGTTGACGACTCGTTCGTTTTTGCTTCAGGTTCCACATGTTTTGAAATATTATCAATATTATTGATAACATTTAAACCTTCCAAATCAGCCTCTATTGACTTTTTAGTTAATCGAAAAAGGCGACTGTCTATTTTACTTTGCAAAGAATTTATTTCTTCTTCAATTTTATCGAAATCCTTCTCTTTAATAGAACTTGGTCCTTTATTAGCACATGGTGGATATAATTCAGCTTCTAAATCAGTAGATTGGAATTCATCTATTGTCAATTTTGCTGATGCTGTATTGCCTAATTCTTCTAATCTAAATATAGATGTAATCAATTGCCAGAATTTTTATATACTCTAATACAAAATTTGTATAAAAATAAAAAATTGTCGTCACATCTTTAGAAGCCACTCCTTTAAAGGATTGGTAATAGTGAATAGTATAATTTTTATGAAGATTAAATTTTTTTGATATAATTGAAAAAGTACGCCCTATGCAGAGCTAGGTACTGTTTGTACGAAGCACAAAACAACTAAGCTAGATCTATTGTGTTTTTATTTTAAATAAAAGCACTAGGTGATAATTACAATTAAGTCAGACTATACAAGTTATATTAAAAATAAAACTAAAAAATACCTGTGCTTTAAAGTTGAAGCTCCGATACGAGCAATTTTAACAACTTGTTTTATAGTTCTGTTGAAATTGTACATTCTGGCCGCTACCAATAGAGCTAAAATATATAATATTAATAATTGTTATCCTGTCCGATACAGTAATCCACTTATAGTAGAATTTACTAACCGGTAACTAAAAAAACTTAAAGTTCCGTTAATTTAGTAACTAGGCATGAAATATTTGGTTTACTACTTATTCGAAAAAAATCAGTGGATTGTCGAATTTTATGACAGAAAAAAGAAAAATTAATCAAAAAAACTAACACAAAATGGTAAATTGGTTACGAATTGATTACTAAATCAGTTAAAACTCTTGGGTTTCCATAAATAATAAATAATAAAAAGTAGTAAAGTAAATTAGTAAAGTTGTCCAGTTTTATAAAATTCGCTTAGTGATCAGTATAAGCGGGTTAGACTGTATTGAAACACTACTCGTTTTATTCTTTATACTAGTGGTTATTATACTTATTTTTACATTATTTTACATTTTGATGGATAATAAAAATTACCCAAAATTTAATTTAATTATCAAACGAGTTGGAGAATTTAAAAAAATATATACGCTGATGCGGATTTTAAAATCATAAACATTATCATAAATTTAAAAAAATTATATCTTCAGGACAAAAACCCCAAATTACCCTTCTTTTTTTAATGAAAACAACCCTAGAATTTCAAAAAATTTACAGGTGGTAGAGTAATATCATGTTAACATACATAAAAAATTTCAATCCGAATAAGTAACGACTTGACGGTCAAAAAAGCATTTTAGTATTCCTATATTATTATTATTATTCCGAAATATTTTATTAAAACAAAAAATGTAAAATAATTAACCAATATTTTTCAAATATTTCGATTAAAATCAAAAATGTAAATATTAATCCTACAATTTCAAAAAAAATGTGGATTGTACGTTTACACATTTCCAATTGAGACATATGGGTGAAAATCTATATAAATCATTCCTTCGGAATTTTTTTCATTGCTACGCAATTTGTAAATTTTAATTTAATTATGACACTACAGCAACGTATTTATAAAATTAAATTTATACTAACTTAAAAGTGATTATCAAAGTAATTATTGTCATCACCTGGAAAAAAATAAATAAAAATTATATGATGTACGGTAATATATTTTTGGTAGTCTTATTTTAATTGATTAGTAAAAGTGATTTGAACCATAATAGATTTAATTTTTAATGTTACAATTAAATTAAATTGTGTCCGCCCTTGGCAGAGCTAGGTGCTGTTTGTACATAGTACAAACCAGCCAAGCTAATACAGTATATTTAAACGAATTTTTAAAATTAGAGTACATATTGTATTAACAAATTTCTTGCTTGTTAAGTTCACTTAATTTTTCTCATATTAACAGTATTTTAATGTGACTTCGCAGAAACGAATCAAAACTATAATCTCAAAATTATGTCTAAAATATCAGAAGCAACACAATTTAATATTTAAATGTTAATTATAAGAAAATTATAATATGAATTTGAAAATAAATCGCCCAAAATGGGCGATATCTCCCAGGTTGAGAATCCTTGGTATAATGTTGAAAATTTTTATCTGACTATGTTCACTAACTTAAGTTTAAATATATATTTAAAAACCAAATGAAGACGTCAAATTTATTGTTTAAACCAGGGTTCTCAACTGTGGGCGAATAGCCACCTTGAGGCGATTTTTCTATTTTATTTCACAAAATACATAATCTAAATTTTGAAAAGAAAAAAACAATAAAATATGAAAATTTGCAAAGATTAAAAACGATAAAAATATAAAATTATAATAATACAAAAATACTTTTTATTTGGTGACTTAAATTTAGTAAAAAACAATTCATGTATGATGAAATGTTGATATTTTTGGTGTTCACCATAATATTTAATATATAAATTATATTAAATAGTAAATCCCAAAATATTCAAAGAATTGTCAATGTAAAAGTTTGACACTAATTTTTAAAAATTTACAAACTAACGTCAGATCTCTTTGCGGTGTACCGGTTAAGAATGACTGGTCTAAAATAACATACAGTGTGTAGTACACACTGTGTACCATTTAAAACTGCACTTGAAAATAAGAAGTTTATCAAAAACATTTTGACTGTAACAATTAAATTCGCTCAATAATTAAATTATTTGGATATTTATCTAAAGTATTTAAGAAGAAGTTAGAAACTTAAAATTATTTAATTTACAATAAATGTTCAAAATGACCACCATCAGATTGAATACATAAATCAATGCGTTTAAGGAAATTATTGTAAACATTAGATAATTCTTGAATGCTAATTGAGTTAATACTGTTAATCATATTGGTTTTTAAGGATTCTATATTTGAAGGGTTTTTAATTTTTATAAATTTTAGATTTTATTGTCCCCCACAAATAAAAATCACATGGCGTTAGATCAAGAGACTTTGGTGACCATATACTTTTTGATATTATTTTTTTGTCGAATTTTTGATTTAACCAATTCATGAATATTAATGAAGTATGACATGTTTTAAACTCGATTAATAGCTCGACAAGAAATATTCTTTCACTCGTCATTAACATTTAAAAAAATTAATATGAACTTGTTTTTATACAGTTGATTTGTTCTTTATTTCGTCAGTGCACTCATTATATGAAATGTTTTAACAAGTGCACTGTTCTAAATGGCACACCCTGTACAAAAGTATTACAATTTTTTTAAGAAAATTATTCGTTCTATTGGTCGATTTTAAAAAAGATCGAGAACTCCTAGTTTATTCCACTGATGTGGTTTAATCAATAATATGTTGGTTTATATCAGTAATTCCCAAGTATTATTTTCCAATTAATTATTATTTATGTGGATATTTTTCATGGGTAATTGCGAATTTTTTTTTATTTTTTTTTGCGTCGCATGCACAGTAACGTATAATTTTTCCTAAGTGATATAATAAAGTAGTTATGTACTAAATGAATATTGATTTATAAAATTTTAATATAAAAAAATGGTGTTCAATAGACACAATGTGTTACAAGTTACATTTTGATACGTTGAGTCCTTCAGGGTCAAAAACCCAATTTACCTTTTTTCTTAAATAAAATGAGCTCTATAAAATTCAGAAATGATTTTATTTTCAAGTACTTCGTACAATACATAAGTACGTAATTATAATTATTTAATGTGTGCCGTTTTAGTATTTTTTAAAAAAAATTTTTTTTTATTGTGGGTAATATCAAAATAAGTACTATAATATCGGTAATGTAATAAAAAGGTTTGGGAAACACTGAATTATATAAAAAAAATCAATCAAATCCGTACATGTATAATTTTACTGACTATGAAACTGATATAAATACCTGCTGCACATATACCCGATGGCCTTCTCCCTTCAGCCATCCAATCTCGTTTCATTCTGGACACTATGCTGTTTGTCATTTTAATAACTGTGTGTGTCATATTTCCCAATTCCATCTGACTCGCAAATCTATGAACATATAAACAAGGATCTAAAAATAAAATAGTTTACAAATTAATTAATATTACCTAATGAAGGTAATTTAATTGATAAACTCTTTATTTGAAATAGATAAATTCTACCTAATTTGTAAACATCAACACCAATTACATCGCTGAAATCGAGTAACATAACTAAAAAATATATAATGAAATGTCTTAATTTCTGGTAATTTTTAATCAATTAATGAATTGTTTGCTTTTTAAATTTATACTCATGGAAAAATAGACGATATTTGAAAAAAAATGAAAAATTGATATTGAAACTGGCAATATCAATAGAGGTACAGTACCACATTGAAGTATATGACCATAACCTTTATGGTAATATAAATCTTGAACAATGAAAAAGACTGCTTTAAATAAAAAGGAAATACTTACAAGACAACCCGTCTAATCTGCTGCTAATATAGAGACAACTAGCTAAAACACAGACACGGATACGTCTTCTGGTTAAACTTCTTGATAACAAAAGTTTATAAAAGTTGAGAGCCATATTTTGACAATCCTGAGTTATACATAATTGAGATGCAATGTGTTCAATTTGCTTTTTTGCAGTGTATATTGTGTAACCCCTTCCGGTAGATATTTTCCCATCAGATGTAACGCAATCTTGACAAATGATTAAAATTTAACATAACTAAACAGAATTGCATAAATTAGAAACATTTTCCACAAGCACTACATAAAACAGTTATTAGACTAGGGGTCGGCAACCTTTTGTATCTCGTAGCACTTTTTTATATCCACAAATTGTACTGGTCCCGTTTTTGAAAATTTAAACATGATAAATTTCAATTTTAACTGAACAGAAAGGTTCTAGTACATTCAATAAAATAAAATCCAGGGCGATCTGAAAATTCAGTATTAAAATGATTATAATGAGCTAATTACAGTAGAAAATGTTTAAAACAGTGTTTAAAAGTTGACAAATTAAAATATATTTTAAACAATTTACATATTTACTCAAAGGGCCACCAAAATTATTCTATGGGCCACTGGTTGGCGACCCCTGTTTAGACTAACCACAAAGTGTAAAATAAATGAAAACATTAAAAATGGATGAATCCAAAATCCCAGTTAAAAAAGTTAGAAAACTACCATTTTCCGGTACAAAAGCTCCGAGAGCAATTTGCTTTCCGCCGCTTTCCATAAATTGTATTTCATTAACAACCATTTGACCTTCTGTAACTCTTCCTATAATAAAAATAAAATAAATCAAAACATTTAAAAGAAATAATATGTACCACATTCACCACAAGATACTACTCCCATTTTATGATCCACAATCATGTTGTTTGATCCACATTGTTGACAAACTTCATCATTATTAGAATCAAGCTTAGGTTTTTTGGGTTCATACATTTTAAGTCATCATATTAAATATTTTTATATGTTAGAATACAAATTTCAACAGAAAACAATCTTTTAAAAATTTAAATATAAATTTTCAATTTTGGACAAATGTTTTCATAGAAACGACTAATAAATATAATTTGAAATTATTTACAATTTTGTTGAGAATGTTAAAGCATTGTTTTCGTCTGTTTTTAACCCAAAGAATTAGTTTAATGCAAAAACCGCACCGTTTCATACACTTTGGACATAAAAGAGTAACATGAATTTTTTATTTTTGATTATAGAATTAGACACATTTGACCTGCTCTACATACAAACCTTTACATTTGATAACAGGAAACCTATTTAAAATGTAATTTTGATAAAAATAATAATTAAATGATTAAATTTAAAATTTAGGCGAAATTTCTCAATTTATCCCGCTTTATGTAAGATTTTTTATCAATTTTTTTAAAAATTTTAGCTGTTATAAAAATTGTCAAAACTCCAAATTTCCCTGAAAGCATTTCAGAAGGCGATGTGGAATGGGTGAAAGGTATTTTAATGTTGTAGAAGTTGGAATTTTGGTTTAGAAATTGGAGATGTTGTAGAAGAGGATGACATTGTTTGTAACATTTCAACAGATAAGGTTATGACTTAGTTACCTTTTAATTAATTTCTTTAGACCGCAATTGCTGTTCATGCTCCAATAAAAGGAAAAATTACAAAAAAACATTTTGAAGAAGCCGATACGGTTACAGCTAGTTCTGATTTATTTGAAATGGACGATTCAGTAGATAACTCTTCTATAAACCCACCTACCATATCAGAACGTTCCCAAGTAGAGGATGTCGTGAAAAAAGAAAATACTCAAGAACAAACTCCTTCCCCTAAAATTCAAATCAAATCTGAGAATCTAAAAATTTTATCTCAAGATAATGTCAAAGGCATGCAAATGGATTTAAAGAAATCAAAAGGAAATGAAATTGTAAAATCAGCACAGCAATTACCTAAAGTTGGACGTGAAGAGAGTGTTGTAATTTATAAAAATATTTATTTTATTTTCATTTTCGTTTACTTCTTTTTTAGATTAAAATGTCAAGAATGAGGCGTAAGATTGCGAGTCGATTAAAAGATGCTCAAAATGCTACTGCAATGTTGACAACGTTTAATGAAGTCGATATGACTAAAATTATGGAGTTGAGGAGTAAATACAAGGAAGACTTTATTAAAAAACACGGAATCAAATTAGGCTTTATGTCCATTTTTGCCGCTGCCAGTTGTCATGCACTCAGAGATCAACCTATTGTTAACGCTTTTATTCAATCAGATAATGTAGTCTACAGAAATTATGTTGATATTAGTGTTGCTATTGCAGCTCCAAAAGTAAATCATACCCTTTTAATTATTAATCAAATTAGGGATTGGTAGTTCCAGTAATTCGAAATGTTGAGTCTAAAAGCTTCGCACAAATTGAAAAGGAATTGTTGGACTATTCTCAGAAGGTAAAATTGAATTTTTTTGTTCATTTATGTTTAGGCTCAGAAAAATGGATTGGATACGGGTGACATGTTAGGTGGTACATTTACTATAAGTAATGGGGGCGTTTTTGGTTCACTTATGGGCACTCCTATTATTAATATGCCTCAATCTGCCATTCTTGGAATGCATTCTATAGTGGATCGACCTATTGCTATCAATAAAAAGGTATATTTTGTTCTTTGGTAGTGTATCTTGAGTTATATTTTATTTATTCATACATGATATATTAGTGCTTCTCGAACTAGATATCACGGCTTATTCTGAGATCGTCTGATTTCATCTTTGCTTATTATTTGTAAATTTTACCTATTTAGACTGAATTTGGTATAAGTATCTTAAAAACTATGATTCGTTTTAATTGACCAGGCGTACCTTAGTAGATTTTTTTAGGCACGCCATACTGTGAAATTTGATATGTTGGAACGCGACTCCCGTTCATACAGATTTACGATCAAGTTCAAAATGACCACATATTTTTATATGTTGATTTTAATTTTTATGATATATGGAACAGCCTAATGTTTATTTAATATTAATTGAAATAATTAATTCCTACAACCATATTTAATATAATTGAAAAGTATTACCATGTACAAATAATATATTGATTATATAAAATGAAACATTAATGTCATAATTGTTTTACACACCTGCTATTTGTTGAATATAATGTATATAAATTTTAGGTTGAAGTTCGCCCTATGATGTATTTAGCATTAACGTATGATCACCGTTTAATTGACGGACGTGAAGCAGTTTTATTTTTAAAAAAAATAAAATCGGTTATTGAAGATCCAACAGTATTGCTCATAAATATTTAAATGTTGAAAGATATATTTATTAAATTTTATTGACTGTTATAAATAAATATTATCGACATCTACTTGTATCAAAGTTGCTAAATGAAAATGATATTTCTAATGACAGTAATTTAAAATGGGGATTAGTTGGCTCATATTTCGAGCAATTTTGATTATAACACAAATTAAATTTTTAGTATTTTAATGGATTCTTATTATGGTATATTTGTATATAACCAGCATTTCCAGACTTCTAACCGCGATCAATTTTTTGTCCTCCAGTAAAATTTTTATTTTGTTATTATATTATTACGACCATCCCACTCTAATTTGTCTTTATATTAGCAATTAGTATAAACCACTGCAGTCGTCTGTAAATTTAAATGAAAAATGTCATCATGTTGCACTTTTGTTATTTAATCAGCAATTAACTAATTATTAATTGTGGAGTTGCTAATTTAACTAAAAAATTAAAGCCTTTAGAAAAACAAATTTTTTCAAATTTTCTGACTACTTTATACAATATCTTAATTAGTTAACAATCTGTAAATTTAATAAATACAACTAAATTGTTAAAAATTATTTCGAAAAATTTATAGTATCGGACTTAAAATCGGATTAAAACGTCCTTTATTGCAACAATGAAATGCAAGTTCATGCCGTTAGATGAACAGTCCCCAACTGGGTATTGGGTGAACCAGCTCGTCTGTACTATAACTCACACTTTATAATTAATAAATTATGAATATTTTCAAAAAGAATAATGAAAACTTAATTTAAACATAATAAAGTTTTTTATTTTGAATGCAAATTTGCATTCGTTTTAGCTCAGTGTTTCCCAAACTTTTTTATGCTAGGCCCTCTGAAAAAAATGTATTCAAACGGTCAGATTGAATGGGTTGATACAACAGTTTAATCACAAAAAATTATTACTAATTCAATGATTACTTTTTATTTAAAACTATAATTTTATAATCTTTACGTATATAACACTAGACAACAAAATGAAAACTTTTTTCGAGGATCTGCATGAGACCCATACAAATAAAAAGCTGAAATTTTCCTGATCAACATGATACTTCTCTTTTTAATTTTACAGTTCGCTATCAAAAGATATTAATTGACAACATAACATCATAGCAACTGAGCTATTTCATATAATTTTAGTTTTTTAATTTTTAATTTAATTATAGTATATAATGAGATATTTAAATTTTTTATTCAATATATTTGGAATTGATAGCGGATAATTACATATTCACATTTAAATTAAAAAGAATCGAATATTAAATAAATTACAGGTGTACAAAAATTTAACTGACGACAGGCGCTTTAACAGGATAAACATCTGATATGAGCTATAGTGAACCTTTTAACAATATATTCTAGTGTCTAAATCCAGATTTACGGAATTTTACGGAAAAGATTTAGTTCGATATTTATAGCTATTGATATTTAAAAAAAATATATAATTATATAATTAATAAATTTAATTTTTTTTCTGTAATAATAATTGGTTGATTTAGACATTCCTCAGTATATTTTAAAACAACTGTTTGATAAGATGATAATGGCTGGGATGATGAAACTAAATTATATACTTCCATTGGAATTGGTAAAGTTGAACTTTTGGTGGCCGGATAAAAGTAAAGGCTCAATTTATTTGTTTGTTTTCTGCTTTTCAGAATACAGAAATAGTATTCATTTGCACTTTCTAAATGTTTCCATATTCTAGGTGTCATAAATCTCTTTTTAAATGGCGGACTATCGCTGATGCAACGTTTATTAAACTGGCAAACTCAGTTCAAATCGTGCAATCGAAATATTGAGGGTAGCGAATTGACTTTAGTTATTGCTATTGAAAGCAATCATTATGTACCTTATGTAGTAATAATAATAATAAAACTTAGTGTTGTTATAATTGTGGACACGTTATTTATTGTGATTTTAACTATTTTATTTTGGTTTTTTTAAAAATAATTTTTGATGGTTGCCACGTGGTGACGTGCTTATACTGCATGTCAATTTTCAAAAATATTTTTTTATTAATAAGAAAGCTATGTCATAATATCATGTTGTCTTTAAAATTAGTGGACGGAGTGTATGTAGAATCTACATTTTAGATGTTTATTTTCACATAATAATATATAAAAAAATAATCAATTATAGTGTTGCTTTATGCTAACATTTCAGATTACACAATATATTTTTTGTATACTGAAGGTATTAAATACACTAAATAATTTTAATGTGTTATTGATTAAATATCTTGTCAATTTTTGATAATAGAAAAATTTCCGGTTCAAATAAAGATTATAGATTAATGCATTTATATTATTGTACCTTATACTATTTTATATGGAACTGACACCAATCGCTAATACATTTCACAGTTGGAATAAACTTTTTAACTTGACACAATGTTTTTTAAATTATATCAATTATTAAATTATATAAGTGTTGAAATATATTGTACATTATGCCTATTTTAGTTTTAATTCACTACGAATAAGAAGGTTCCCATTTCTACGATTTGAGCCAGAGGAACAGAAAATAACATTTTTAATTTTTTTTAAAATTTAGTAAAATCGCTTTTCAAAAAAATATTGAAAAAAAGGGATTTTTCCTTAAAGACTGGAAAATTGAATTTTTTATATTTTGGTTGAATTAAATGGATTTTTCCATGGGTGTTTGAAATGGTTTTTTTAAATTAACAATTACGGAACTGTAAATTTTATTAATGGTGGAATAAAAGTGGGGTTTTTGAAATAATAATGTAACGGTCGTATAGGCTTTGCGATAAATTTCTAACATCTGGTATTTCTGTAATAAATATTAAAAATTCTCTTATTAAAATAATGAAAAGTCGATAAACATTTTTTCATATTCTGAATCTCATGGACTACAGATATATATTTTTTGACCCCAATCGGGAACACTGATTTGAAAATATTTGTATAATCTAATCTGTGTCAAAATCGAACAATTATCTCAAATATTAAAAAAAGGTTACATATCAATAAAAATACCAACAAATAAAAAATGAAAATAATTGTTATTCAGAATTACATAATGGGTTTTCGTGCTGTCCTGATCTCAGAATATAGTTTATTTATAAATAAATGTACAGTCTATTCTGTCAGCAAACTCGTCTTAATATGAATTGAAATTTAATTTGACCTTGCTCCAATATGTCTCTTCACGTTCATATTGGAGAGAATTGCCTCAACTCTTATAAATCAGAATTAACTCTTAATTGTGAAACAGTTATTTTAGAAATAATAATACAAGTTAATTTCTAGTTAACGAAATAATTAAATTTTATTCCGTTATAAAGGAATTCCGTTAGATAGTAATTATCCTCTATAACGTAAAGTTGTATTTAAATACAAAGTACGTTAAAATTGTTAATTGACGTTATAAATTTTATTTGATTTTTCGAATGAACTGCCTTATCTATAAAGCAAATCATTTGAGTCCAATTAATAGAGTTTATGATTTTGAAGCGATTATATGCGTGACAATTATGACAATGAAACAATGACAATTTATATAATTAACTATTAAATATTTTGAATTTAAAAAATAAAAATCTTTATAGAATTCTAGGTTGAGTAAAATTAAATAAATATAAAATCGATGAAATGCTGGTCGCCTATAAATTACAAAACAAAATTAATGCATAAAAATTTACTTTAATGTAATCTAGAATTATTAATTTATTATGCTTGGTTGTTCTTTTATAAACTTGTTCTGATCTCTAGTGCATTAAAAACAATTTTATTGGACTCTTTTGTAAATTTTATCGATTATTTTGCAATCATGTCGCAATTTCATTAAAATTTATTACAATTTCATGAGATAAATCGTATTTACTTTAAGTCACGCCTTTCAATCTTAATATACGATTGAGTTGTTAGATAAATTATCATATTAATTACAAATTGTCACATTATATAAAAATGTCTTTAAGAGAAAGTGATTTGAGCAAGGATGCATTAGGTGTGTCATTATATAGCAGCGAATCTTTTATTGAAATAAACTCAAATTATAAAAAAACCCAAGATGAGGTAAAAGAGCCAAGAAAGTATATTCACAACATTGAAAACATAATTTCAAGTAAAAGTATAAAAAACAATGTTTTGAGAGAAAATAAAATTGAAAAACAATTTTGTAATAAACGAAAATCTTTTCTATTGAATGACATTATATCTTGTGGGAATGAAACAAAAATTTCAAAGCAAAATTTTGATTTTGATTCGACTTTTAAAAAATACTTGAACCTTATGACTACTTCATACTACTCAAATTTAATCGGCTCTCTACAATCACCTTCCCGCAAAAAACGACGAACAAAAGTAACCGATGTCAGAATCTATTCTCCAAAATCTCACAATTCTACGGCTCTAAATATGTCTACCTCGCAACTCTGCGGTTTTGAAGAATATATCCATTCGAATTATCTCACAGATTTCAGTAAAATTCAAAATATTTATTTAAAATTCAATATAGTTCAAACATCGACCTTAACCCCATTACACTTGCGAAAGGCAAAACTAATGTTTTTCTATTCAAGATACCCATCATCAGCTATATTAAAGTAATGGGCGTAAATTTTTTATTTATATAATTTAGAATATATTTTCCGGACGTAAGATTCAACAAAAACAATACAGCGCAATTGGTAAAGTGGTTCAGCAATTTTAGGTACATATTTTACACACTTGCAAATAACATGACATATAATTTCGGATTATGGGTGTAATCAGATGGAAATTAATTTTGCATAAATTAGACTACAGGGCAGAGAATTGACATTGGTTAATTTGCATAATCTATACTGAAAATATAATATTTGTAATGTAATTTCATAAATTGACAACATATATATATCTCAAGATGATAATTTTCAGATTAGTGCAATTATATTGGACATTTGACAATACATTCTTGGTTTAGTTACAAATAATGTTAAATAGCTAATAAGCAATTACTCTGTATTATGAATTTAGATTAACTGTATATATTATTATTAGGGAATTTTTTTATATACAAATGGAAAAATATGCAAGACAAGCTATTCAAGAGGGAATTCGAGATAAAATGCAATTAGTTGTCACCAAAAACCATACGCTTATAAAAAATCTCAATATGCACTATAATAGAAATAATCAAATTGAGGTAAGTTACAATTTACATAATTGATATTCAAAAGTCATTAAAATTTATTACTAATTAATTTCATATTATTAGCTTCCAGAAAATTTTGTTACTATTAGTCAATTGAGTATGAGGGAATTTTTTGAAGCGATTAAGAACATGAAAGATTGTCAACCCAGCTGGAAAAAACCAATTTACAAAACTATTGCAAGACTAGATGACATTATTCCCAATTTTTTCAAATCTGTTCATTGGTTAGATAATATGATTTATGACAATTAATCATTTATAATTTTTATTTAACAAAGTTGTTGCTTTATTGTCTCAATAAATCTTTAAATTGCTACACGTTTTATTTTAATTAATTTCTTATTTTTCCGTATTTTAACCCTAGTATTGTCATATTATGATGCAATATTCTTTGAATGTTAATAGTCAACGTCTAGGCACTAGAGAACAGTTTCTTAAACTGGATTCTTCATTATAGGCTGTAAGAATAAATTTCAGGAGTCTAGAAAAACTATTTTTATTTTTTATATTTTGACTCAAAAATTCCATTAAAAAATGAAATGATTAATATATTAAAATTTCCAATTTGAAATATAATTTATTATCTGCATGTCATCTTACGTTACGTTACCTTTGTATCTCAGTGTGTAACAATTTATTGAAAAAATATACAGTCGTAAAATTTAAAAAAACCAAATTTCCCCTTTTGTTTAAAAAAAAATTAGCCCAAAAATTTAATAAAACATACATTCTGAGCAGAGCCGTCTTAAGCCACTTCGTGGCTCTGGGCTAAGCGTAGGGCCAGAGGCCCTTTAAAGTTTTAAGCGAAGCGACAAAAAAATTTTAGAGACTCTTTTTTGAAAATTAACAAGAGAAAATCAAAGATTCCCTACTCTCTTTTTTGAATATTCACATAATAGAAAGGTTTTAATGTTTAATATTATCATTTGAAACAGTTTTTATGTCAATATATGATGAACATGGTAGAATATATTTTAAATTGAATATTTATCAGAACTTTGATTCTTTAAACTATTTTCTTTCAAGCTATTTGAATTCCCACACTTCAAAACTTAAAAATTGTTTCTTAAAATATCAATGTGAAGTATTTTTTAATAATTTAAGGCCTCTTTTTAAGATATAAGTGTGAAGTACTTTTATTAATTTGGGGGCCTTTTTTAATGAGTGGCCTTGAGCTACAGCCCATATTGCCCATGCCTTAAAACGGCTCTGATTCTAAGACGCGTTTTAAAATACTTAACATTATCGTTAATCTCAGCCTCAGAAATGTATACATTCATAGTCAAACCACCAAATTATCATTTGTTTTAAAAATAAACATGTCCTAAAATTTTATAAAACATAAATTAAAGGATAGTTTTTAAAATCATAAACATTATCATAAATGGAAATTTCCAAAAAGATAATTTTCAAGATCAAAACCCCAGATTACCATTTTTTTTTAAATGAAAACATCACTAGAAATTGAAAACAATTACAGATGGTACAGTTGTAGCCTGTTAACACACACAAAAATGTCAATCTAAATAAGTGACGCCTTCATGGTTAAAAAAGCACTTTAGTATTAATTTTTTTTTATTTCAAAATCATTTTATTAAAACAAAAAATGTGAAATAATTAACGGTCTAAAAATTTTTTTAAATTTTTATTATGATGGAGCTTATTCTAGTTGATATAAATAAAAAATTTTAATCTCAGATATCCACGCATTCCCGGTGAAAAATAATTTTTAATATATTATTAATCAATATTTTTTAAATGTTGGATTAAAATTAATCACTCTATAATTTCAAAAAAATATGCATTAAACGTCTACACATTTTCAATAGAGAAATATGGGTGGAAATATATATAATTGATTCTTTCAGAGATTTTAACGTTGCTATGAAATTTTTGATTTTTAACCTTTAACGTAATTTTTTTACGAATTGCGTTGATATTGCAACCGATATCATGTTTTTTTCTACGTTTATTGTTTTTATGTGAAAATTTGAATGCATAAAATTATATCAAATTTATTAAAATGAAATTATGTACTGTTTATAAATAAAACTTTAATTAATTTCAAAAATAATATCATAAATAATTTTGAAGAAATGGATAATCAAATTGATTTCTCAGGTTCTATCTATTCATTTGTTAAGGAAAACGACGCCTTTATCGACATAACTGGATTTTACCAAATGGAATTAAAATTATTGTATCACCGATTAATGGGATATATAATTGACCATCGTCACCGAGGTCCTACTCCCAAAAATAAAAGGCATTGACGCTTTAATTATTGCCGTATGTCAAAACGGTTATGTTATGTTCAGTTGGTATAGTCAAATTAAATTAATAAAATTTACAGATTTAATATTTATTTTATTGTACATTTATATTTATGGTTTTATTTATCATCCACTATCAGAATTGTAACGAATCTTTCAAACACGCCCGCGAAATCGATAATGCCTAAAAAGGTAAATAATTAGGATATGGCTACAAATTTTTTTCTCGCGTGCAGATTTTTTACGTTCTGAATTTTAGTTTTAAAACATTGTCAATATCCGACGCATAGTAAGTCATTGACCCTGTAATATTACTTTGTATAATCATCACCGCAATCATCGTCGAATTTGCAAAAAATAAGTTGAGTATCGTAGAGAATGTACATCAAAAACATTCCTAATCCAGCATAAAGTGTAATATTAAATATAAGCATAAATCCACAGAACAAATTTACCAGTGACAATGCGAAAACCACACTAGTACGTGTCAAAATTATATCTAAATTTGAGAAAATTAATTTATAAAATAAGCATTTTATTACTTCCCAAATACAAATATTTTCTTAAACTCGCAGATTTGAAAGAGACCATAGAAAAACAAAAAAATATAATACAGAACAATGCAAATCACTTCGTTATAATGCTAAAGTTAAAATTAAATTTTAAAGAATGTTTGTTACGTTTCATGCATTGCAATTGAAATTCCTGAGGTAAATGCAAAAATCATCAAATAATCTGTTCTTATTATTAACACTGTTTTTAGTATTTTTCGTCGTTATCGACATTAACCTGGATGATATTCCCACTTATTAGAGAAATGATTCCAAACCAAATGGAAATATATTTGTATTTACATTTGTTACCCTAAAAAACTCGCTCAATATGTATGAATAACTTCCTAAAATTGCTACCAATATAGACATTGTAGCATATTCATATATTCTAATCATGGAAAGACATGTATATAATTTTTCGATGTGATATATCATGGCAATATTCTAAATTAAAGATATAATTTAATCTTGATATCTCATTAACTTGTTGGTAAAATTGGATTTTGGGTTTTGACTAAGTGAATATTTCTCATAACATAAGTTGAATGACATTCAAAAATATATAATACTAGGTTGACTGTTATGTACTACGTACAAACAGCACCTAGTTCTGCCGATGGCACATTTTTATTATACCTAAAAATTTTACAATTTATGATAATGCTTTTCATAATAATATATACTCTATAATTAATTATAAATTAGTATAAATTAATTTCAAAGTCTCGCAATGTTTCAGGGCACATGTTAATGGATTTCAGATTATTAAAATTTCAACCTAAAAAGGCGATTATTATTTAATTTCGACAATTTTTTCAAGACGCAGTTGAAACGATATAGTGCATAACAGAGGAAGTAGATAAAACACGTACAATGTATAGGGTTGGAAACTAACGAAGAGGTGAGTGTAGAGCGAATAATATTAATGAAGATAAATTGTAAATTGTTGCATTAATGTTTTCTAGGAATTGGTATATTTTAATCCTAAAAACAACAAACAATGTTGTAATAAAAATAGAATAAGAAATTTAATTAAATATTACAATCTTTTAGGAGCAACACCTCGTTTTAAAATTTCAGGTTTTAATAGCCCTTTGGTCATATTTTTACCACCTGTATCACACGTTCCTACACCAACTTTTCCATTTAAAGTAGAAGGTGAATGGAATATACTTCTTTCTTGGTTGAGTCGATTTTTTTTGTTGAGAAAGTTGGACCAATTGTATTTTTCATTTTCTTGAACTTCATTAAATTCCTTAACTTTGGTAAGGTATTCTTCTTTTCTTTTCTTTTTTTTAAGAATTGCATTATAAACTTTACTTTTTTTTTTTATTTTAGTTTGAGATCGTTGAGGTTTTAATGTGGATAAATCATGCTGTTGTGTTGATTCATAATAGTCAAACATAATTGTACATGTTTCGTTGATTCCAATTTCAGTAATCTTGGCAGCATGGTATTTGTTATTTCCTTCCCATAGAGCCATACAACTGTCTCCTACTGTCCATTTAAATTTAGAGGTGTTTTCATCGGTTTGTTCTTCACTTTCTACATCAGCCAATATATCTTTGTACATTTTGATCCCTAATTTGAGATCATCTCTCAACTTAATCAAAACACTATTGTTTTTGTCACTTTGAAGTGCAACTTGTGTCTGCACCAATTGTGCATCATATTCGACAATACTTGCCATAATTGTATCTTTCGACGAGTTCATTTCAATATAATTGTAACTTTGTTAAACAGAAAACTCAAATACAATATGTAATATAACGATGACTTCTAATCGCTAATATGCAATTAATACACAAAATATTGCAAAAAACTAAATTTGTCAGCAATTAATTGGTAAATGATGATATCTCCCTGATAAATACATAGTAAAACAATGCAATAACATTTGTGTGTACACGTTACCAAGACACTGTCGAGTAGACAGTTTTGGAATTAAAATTTTAGCATATTTTCTGTAACCAATACACAATTAAACAAAGTTGCTTTGAAATCACAATAACATTGTTTATCGAAGGACACGAGTTATTTATTTCACAAGTTTATATTTTATATATACTATACATTTTTAATACTTTAGTTTAACATATTTAACGTTTTCACATAAATGTCTAATCAAAATCTGGGATTTGCCGAAAGTTTTATGTTGAGTGGAATGGCAGCTGCCATTTCAAAGGTAAAATAATTTTGTCATTATCTTTACTTGTTCAGACTGCAGCAGCACCAATAGAACGTGTTAAATTATTGATCCAAAACCAAAATGAAATGTTAAAAACTGGTCGATTAGACAAACCTTACAAGGGAGTTATGGATTGCACAATGCGAACGTTTAGAAATGAAGGTTGCTGCATGTTTGAATTTTTTTTATAATTTTTTAGGAATTATTCCATTCTGGCGTGGAAATTTAGCCAATGTTATTAGATATTTTCCAACACAAGCCCTTAACTTTTCATTTAAAGATTCAATTAAAGCTGCTTTTAAGCAAAACAAATCCGATCCCTATTGGATTAATTTTTCCAAAAATATGGGCTCTGGTGGTGTTGCTGGTGCTCTCTCTCTAATGTTTGTCTATTCATTGGATTATACCAGGACTAGACTTGCAAATGACAACAAAAGTGTTAAAACTGGAGGTTCAAGACAATATACTGGTACATTGTATTTAATTTTTGGTTTATATTTATTTTAAGGTATTGCTGATGTTTACAGAAAAACTTTAAAGAGTGATGGTATTGCTGGACTTTACCGAGGATTTGTTATTTCTTGCTTTGGAATTATTGTATACAGAGGATGCTATTTTGGGTTTTACGACAGTTTGAAACCAATTATTTTAGGTGATGATTCTGGATTGTTTGCCAGTTTTTGTCTTGGATATGGTAATTACTATATATATTGTATGATGATCATTGAGTACAATTTAATAATATTGTCAGATTTTATGTATTATTTTGTAAGTGGAGTAACATTTTAATATTAAACGTATCTCTACTCTAAGCTATTGGTTAATATTTATTCAGCATTATTAATTAAACTTAAAGGTCATTCTGTGCCCTCCAAAATAGTGTGTTTAAATATTTAATAAGTTGGAAATGATATTTTACTTCTTTTCTACTATTATTTATAAATTCTGTATCTCTATTCGTCAATTAGCTTATTTTCTATACTGGCAATTTCGGTATATAATGTATTTATAGGAGTCACAGTTACTTCTGGACTGATATCATACCCTGTTGACACAATTAGAAGAAGAATGATGATGACCTCTGGAGAAGCTGTTAAGTATAAAGGTTCACTGGACTGTGCTAAACAAATTATCTTAAAAGAAGGATTCAATTCACTTATGAAAGGAGCTGGTAATTTAAAAATATTTATGTTAATTTTTAATTTTTGAATATGCACAAACGAACAATGTTGAGATTTTTTATTATTACTGTTAAATTAAATGTACATGCGAAATATGCAATATTATTATTTATTACAGTAAACCAACATTTCTACTCTTATTTACCTAAAGATAGTTATTTTATTAGTTGTGTTTTTTCATAAGTGTATATACAATTAGTTAATATTATTAGATAATAGAAAATAAATAATTTTGGACAATTTAGGTGCCAATATTTTGAGAGGAGTTGCCGGAGCCGGTGTTTTATCCGGATTTGATTCATTCAAAAAATTGTACATTACTTATAGAAATTAATAATGAATTTTCGAAATTCATATTAGAATAAATGTTTTATTGTTCATTCATTTAAAT
Organism: Intoshia linei; assembly: GCA_001642005.1. Taxonomy (NCBI): domain Eukaryota; kingdom Metazoa; phylum Orthonectida; family Rhopaluridae; genus Intoshia; species Intoshia linei. The sequence goes on along the minus strand of LWCA01000014.1, from coordinate 6,371 downwards.
ATTTTTATATGTGATAAATTTCTGCTACACGGTTCGAATAAAACTATTTTAATACCGTGTTCGCAGAATTGGTGATGAGATTTTGAAAGGTCGTGTTTTTTTTCGTGTTTGAATTAATTTCGTTAAAAACATTGAAAATTTAGTTTTTGTTAGTTAAGTTTTATATAAGCGTGTTAAAGCAATGTTTCAATTTCGTTTTTATGTTTTGAAACCGATAATTTTAATTCGCACCAAAATAAAATAAAATTTTCATTTAATTCTGCGTACTTCAAAAATCTAGTTTGATATACATCAGTTATTTTTAACATGGGCGGTGGAATTATCAGGGGCAGTCGAAAAATTGTTAACCTTTGGGTACTGGATTAAATTAGGTATTTTATTACATTATTAATATTTTTAATTGATTTACACTACATTTTAAAAATAACGCGACGCTATATTTCAGTTTTTTAAAGACTCGCAAAGATTGTATGGTATATATATTACAGTGAAACTACAAATAATGTTACTAAATTTCAAACTAAAAAATATAATTTTCTTTTAGCCCATAATATTAATTAAAAATGTAATTAAACAGAAGATTCGAGACCTATTTTATGAAATTTAAGATGAATTTAAAACGCATTTTCTCGTATTCTACATCGAAAAAAATTAAGATGGAATATTTTTATAAGTCTGTGGGAGCGCTGTAGTGAAAAAGCTTAGGAATCACTGATATACAGACTAATTCCTATTTAACTGAAAAAAATAGCTGATTAACGAAGTGTCAATTTTCTCAAGTACAGAAATTACATTGGACTAGCATCATAATTATAATTGCACTAAAACTTTTTCTGTTCAAAATAAAAGCTTCAGATACGTAAAACATATTATTTTCGGTATCAGAACAGTTGCCAGATATTAGGATTTTATCCCAAAGCCTAGACCACCGCTATACTATCATTTGGAAAATCCCACTTTTATTCCACCATTAATAAAATTTAATAAAAAATACCAATTTCAAATCTTAACGAAAATTCCCGTTTTCAAACATTTTTTTAAAAACACGATTTTACCAGATCTTAGATTCACAATACAATTTATATACTAAAAATGAAAATATAACATTTAAGTAGAAAATAATTTTCTATAGACCAAAAAAACATATTAGATGATATCGAAATACACTAACAAAAATTTTTCTAAAAAGTATGGTTTTTATCGTCAACTGTTTCAGATATTAAAAAAGATAATAAGAACCCAATTATAATTCTAATAATTATTGGAATCATAATTAAAAATATATGCATCATTAGCTCAAAAACTATTATTATTATGAAATCTTTGATATTGTGATCAGTAAATTAATATCTTAATAATTAATAATAATTAAATTAATATATAATTAATCTAATATCACAAAAAAGTAAATATCAATGAGTAGATGCATAATAAATAACAAGCAAGGATGTTATAAAAAAAAATTATAGAGAATATTATTATGAATTGAAAGAGTTTTAATTTAGTGATGGATATCTAAGATCATTCAAACGTTGGAATCTTATAGCCTATAAAATGTCTTCTACGAAAGTATTATTTAATCAAAATTATATAAATGATTTCTTTAGTATTTTCAATAATAAATTTCGAGTATGAAATATGCTTACATATAAAAAATGGCTTACAAAAATCGTGGTGGATTTTATTGATGTAACAAAATACGTTCGATACCCTTAAAATCTGACAATACTTTTTTATAAAGATAATTAAATAAAGTTAAAATATTGTATTCAACTCAGTCTAGACTTTAGACAATTGAAAATTAATATAATTTTTAATCAGACATATATTTTTTTAAAATGATTTATATATTAAAACTGCAGAAATTAGATTAATATTGTTACATATTTAGTTTTATGTTTGAATTTAATTGTCCAGAAAGACAAAGATCGCTTTGCGATGATGATTTTATATATATACCATGGGTTAATATAATATAACGTTGCTAGTTAATAAAATTTTAATAGTTATTTCTTTTTTTGGTAATAAAATTTTTTTTATAACCATATCAATTTAGGAAATATTTTAGTACTTTGGACATATAGCGTTTCTCACATGAGAAAATGCATCAATTGCTTAATTGTAAATATGGCTATATCTGATTTACTTTTAACTTTAAGTATTATTCCTGTTTCAATACAACATTTTGGGGAATACTTTGGTTGTTCTTATACTATATGTTTTATTGAAAACTTTGTTATTGATGTTTGCATTATGGAAAGCGGTTTTACTTTGATGCTTATTTCAATTGAAAGGTATAAACACCATCAAAATATTTTTATTTTATTTTGTTTATTTTTTACCTTTACATGTTAATAGTGCACCATCGACCTAATTTCATCATTTTTTAAATTTTAATAACACTTTTAACTACATTTAGATACATTCACATTAAAAATTATTTTTTTAGATACTCTGCAATATTAAAACCTATGGAATTGCTAAAACAAAAATCAAGATTTTGGACAGTTATAAAATTGATTTTAAGTTGGGTTTTTGCAGTATTTATTAATATAATTAATTTGAATATGAGAATACACAATCAAAAAATATTTAACAGTTATACCAAGGATCCATTGCATATATTTAGATGCTATGTTGATCTTACTTGGTGGAATAAATTAATTTATAATGAAATCAGTTACAAGCGTTATTACGGAATTTATTATGATGGTAACTTTCACACTGAAATTAATAAATTCATATTAAAAATGAATTATTTACTAAAGGGAAATTACTTTTGAAAAAACCTTAAAAAAAATTAGATCAAAACGTATTAAATTGACTTTTAATTAGTAAAAATTTTTCACGGACTATTACTGGTCCGCAGACCGAGATTAGGGGAACGCTGAGTTACTTTATTATAATTTTATTTAGTTTTATAATTTAAAATCAAACACTAATTAAATTCTGATTATTTGAAATAATGATTTTTATAAATCCATATTACGTGTCACATATACATAAAATGTATAATATCATACATTAGCGGATGTAATTGTAATTTTAAATTAATAAAAATTAGGGAAAATAAAAAATAAATACAGGTAAGTCAGGGATGGGTAACATACGGTTTGCGGGCCTAATCCGGACCACAATAATTATCGTATCGACACGAGACTTTTAATTAAGTTTTTTAATTTAAAATTCTAAATGTTAGTTTATACTAAGTATATTTACAATAAGTCTTAATGAAATGTTTAAGTTTTATATTTTGTTTATAAATAAAATCAGACCACAAATTTAATAAAACAAAATCATGCTTATTCACATTATCATTAATCTTGTCAACAGCAATCATTTCATAACTTATGAAATTACTACATTATGTATAGTTTTTAAAATTATAAGCATATCATAAATAGTAACTTTAAAAAAGTGAATTTTCATGATCAAATCACCAGATTACTCTTTTTTTAAAAATCAGCCTTACTTACAATTAAAAAAATCATTACAATTAGCCTTAAAATGAAATATACCAAAAATAATTTCAGAACTAATCTGACTGATGCACACTTACATAATTTTTTACTACTATCATCAACATCTATGACAGAATCGGCAACCAGTGAATCACAGAATAATTTTCATGGCCCTTAGTAAAAATTTAAATTATTTCTTTTTAAATTTTTTAACTTTTAAATACTTTTCTACCATAATTGGCTCATTATAATCATTTTAGCTTTGAATATTCACATCTTCCTGAATGTTATTTTGTTGAATATACTAGAACCTTTTTTCTTCAGTTAAAATTAAAATTTATTATGTGTAAATTATCAAAAATGGGGTCAGTAGAATTTTTTGACATAAGAAGTGGCCCACGAGACGCAAAAGGTTGGCGACCCCTGATCTTGGAATTGAATATAGACAAGATTTTAATGTTAAATATTAAAAAGCATTAATTATCACATTAATAAAATTTTAAAATAAATATAATAAAAAATAATTCTTAGAATTCTTAATTTTTTGTGTCCAGGCCACCCAACTATTTGAAATGACAATCCGGTCCGCTATCACAAAAAGTTGCATATCCCTGAGTTAGGTTAATTTTGTTATTTACAGTTAAAACAGTTATTTAGGATTTACACCAAATTTGTCTTTGTATGTTAAATATTATTCTACCTTTAATTCATTATCATATTTAAAACCTAAATATATTGTATTATTTTAAGTATTGTGCGCAGTGTTTTTTGAGTATTATTTTTTCAAAAAACTTTAAAAAGTTACGCTATATCTTTATTATAGCCCTGAGAATCAAATAAATATATTTTGATGTTACAATATAGTTTGTTATGGTTAGTCTTGATACATTAGTATGATGATTTACCAAATTAATTTATTAACATTATAAGGAAATTTATCTTAATACAGTATTTTGTAGCATGGATTAATTAAATATTAATAATCTAATTAAATAATTAGATTAATTTTTAGACGTAAACGCCATATATCATTACATAAATATTTTTGTTTTTGGGGTGCCAAAGTTGGTGATATGTATTTGTTCATATTTAATTATAAAGGAACTGACAAAAAGTGTAACAATCAGTCAACCCAATTCTACGAAAGGGAAGAAAAAACCAAGTAAAATGTCAATGAAATTGAGAACTCATGGAAATATTTCTAAGTATTTTTACTTACTTATCCTTTAGTAACAAGTATTCATTTAAATTGCTAATACAAATAGATTATAAAATTTCAGTATTAATGATAACTAAAATTTTATCTTATACAAGTACTGCAGCAAATCCAATCATTTTTAGCATTATGTCAACTGAATACAAAAAAAATTTGAAAAAAATTTTTGTCTTTACAAGTCTGTTAAAAATGAATTCAACAGTGGAACCTCAATGTTCGATTTTACAAGTTACACAAAGCGAGAAAAATTAATTACATTTAGTATAATCTTAATTATGTAGTACCACACACACAATGTGAAATATACTTTTATTAAACACAAATCAATAATTAATAAATGTTTGATCACATTTTTGTATTATAATTTATCTTATCTAGATGAGATAAACATTAAACACAACGTAAACAAATATCGGTAGAAATCAATACACTGTATAACTAGTTTCATTGTTTCATATGTCGAACGTTACAGATGATGAATTATGCATCTACCCTATTTTACTGGATTACAGTGATGTTATGCAAATTTGGTGGGTTCCAATTGTATATTATGTTTTGGCCTCTATTGTGTGTGTGATATCCATCATTGGTATTTGATTAATTCTTCTTTTTTAATTTTTTTTAGGAAATGTGATTGCTATATACACGTTTAGTTTTCCTAAACGCAAAAGCAGAACCACTATTATGCTGACGAATCTATCAGTTTCTGATTTTTGCATGTCAGCTTTTTTTTTATTTCCAAAAATGATTATGCTTACTTCAGACTATTTTCAATGTCATCCTATTCTGTGCCCCATTTTTCTTTTTCTTTTTCCATCATTTGCCAAACTTGGCGTCCTCACATTGATGTTTATTTCATACGACAGGTACTTTTATAATTATATTGGATAGTGATCACTGATGATTAATTAAATTTTATCTGAACGATATATACGCAATTACCTTTTTGAAAGGTAATTCTTACACTTTTTACATTTTCATTGTACCGATTACTTGGGATCGATGATTAATGTTATGGGACTTTTATCACACATATTATTTGAAATTTACAATATTTTTGAAAATAAAATATTAACATGCTTGATCCTGCATTAATATTTTAATCTAGATTTACAATATAAAATGAGATTCCACAAATTTATTTAATTATAACAGATATTTTCATGCACGTTTATCGATTTGTAGTATTTATGTGGTTGATTAAATTATTTATCATGAGCAAAATCAAACTATAATTTAAATTTTTAATAAAATACATTTTTTATTACTTTTTTACATTTTTTGGTTTATAACTATGTGACATCTACTGAAATTTTCAATATATGCTCTTAATTTCTTAATGTGGGTCTATGAAACTATACACTCCGTCCAATAATTATAACAACACTATCATTTTGTTAATAACAATTATATTTGTAGATCAAAATTTTGTGAAAATTGGCATGTTAGACATGCACAATGTAAGGTTGTTATATTAAAAAAAATAATAGAAAAAAAACAAAATTAACTGAAGTTTTTTAATATAAACGTTAAAAATACAAAAACACGAGTGTCCATAAATTATAACAACACTTTGAAAAATCAGATTTTTAATTGTACTAATTAATAACAATTTTATAACAATTTACTTAGAACGATGATAGAGGTTGCAAATTAAGTGATGATGAAAAAAATTTATTTTAGGAGCAGCATAT